>LT727943.1:327068-387103 GCA_900157175.1 Oithona nana
AAAAAAGTAGCATTTCGCCGTGTTTTGTAATATTTGTATACTAGGGTCTAAAAAAGTAGCATTTCGCCGTGATTTGCAATACTTGTATACTAGGGTCTAAAAAAGTAGCATTTCGCCGTGATTTGCAATACTTGTATACTAGGGTCCAAAAAAGTAGCATTTCGCCGTGATTTGTAATATTTGTATACTAGGGTCTAAAAAAGTAGCATTTCGCCGTGTTTTGTAATATTTGTATACTAGGGTCTAAAAAAGTAGCATTTTGCCGTGTTTTGTAATATTTGTATACTAGGGTACAAAAAAGTAGCATTTCGCCGTGATTTGTATTTGAGATTTGTATTTTATTACAGAAGAGAGTGGTTTCGCTCGTTACGTTCGCTCAACCACAGCGTACGGCCCCCTTCTCAAATTTTCGGGGAGGACGCCCCTGCTTAGATTTTTAAAAATCAGCTAATTCTACCAAATATGACTCATGTTTGTTATGATTACACTCAAATAATAAAGATGGATACCATGGCCTCAATCTATCTTTATTCATTATGAGGGTTCATTGACCAATGGCAATGTATGTAATAATCAATTAATTTTGCTACTTGGCACTAACAAGTAACATGGAAAATGGTCAATGCAACCAACTTTCAGGAATATTACGCAAAAAAAAAAAATTATATAGTTTGTCAATGTCATGTCCATTATTTTCCATAGTACTTGCTAGTTCTTCTTTAATTAGGCTTTTTAGGTATGCTATATTTTTGTCTTTTATTGAGTGAGTGATGTTAAATTCTATTATAGTAGCATTATCAGCATCTCACAAAGCTTTGAAAATGAGTTTGCAGGATCTTCGCATAAACTACGCTTGAGAATGAACGCTATGTGTAGATAAATCAGGCTTGTAAGCAAAATAAAAAAAGAGTTCTTCTAATGCATCTTCGCTTAATGCTATTTTAATGCAACGTACGAACTATGAACGAACGTAGCATCTTGAGTAAAAGGACTTCTCAATTTTTATCTCGATATCAATGCAGCATTAATTGGGTGGAGCATAAATATCAACAAGGGCAGAGGCACAATGATGCATTTACTACTCATTTACTTGCCTATTGTATCACAAAATGATCTGCCTGCCTTCAATAGAAACATTTCCTGTTCTTGCTTTTGATTTAGAAATAGACTTTTGCTTAGTCTGCAGCAATGCATCTCTCAAAGTGAGAATAAGGAGCTGATCTAGCTTAGAGTCAGCATTTTTGAACAAAAAGTTGAACACTGGAAGGTACACGAGGCAATAAAAGAGGGCAGGACACTTGAATTTTTGAGATGCGGATTTTAGATGAAAAGGGCTCTTGAAATATGTTGTGTAAGAAATGTATTTTCTTAGTTTCTACGAATATTTATGTGGTCTTGATATTAATTTTGAAGGTTATGTACGCTTTGCTTTCTATTTCAGTACAATATTCGTACTTTGTCTAAACATACTGAAGATTGAAAGGTAAAACGGTGTCGGTATTGAGCTTCTCTATCGCCAGTATGTTAACTTGTCTATTGTTGCATTTGGAATGCAAAATTATATAAGCTGCTGTTTGTTTGATCCGTTCAACATTTTTTAAGCAGCAAAGTGTTATATCAAGTACAACAGTTTTTGAAGTTTGAGTGTAGTATCTCGAATTTCGAAACATTAGATTGGCTTGAGTCATCAAAACAGACATGATAAATGAGAGCATTACTTACTAACGATCGCTTACTTCGAAGTTACTCAAGTAGAGTGCTGTCTTTGCTACTTGAAAGAACTTAGGTAAAGAATCAAAGATGGCAGTTCAGCTGCACATGAACTCAACACAAAAATCGATGAATTAGCGGCGAATTGAATATGATTGGCTGCTTGCTAGGATTTGTCGTATGAGTTTATGTTTTGTCTGATCGGCTTGCTTCTGACATTGTTACTTTGCTTTCTATTTTGGTACACGTTCTGTTACATTAGTTCACTATCTAAAGTTTTTAAGACTGTACGACGAGTAGCTATTTGAGGTAAATTACATACAGTGATCATTATTCATAATATGATGTGGTCTTCATTTCATTCAATATTTTTATTAAGCTGCTGTTCGTTTGATCCAATCGAAAATCAAGCAGCTATTTTCCATCTCAACAGAATTTTAAAAGATGGAAATGTAGAATTTCTAAACGAGTATTTCTTACTCACTAGAACAAACGCTTATCATTAGGATCGGAAGTACAATTTTATACGTTTTGACATGTCATATCTCATATGTGTAAGATAAGATTCGAAGATGGCACTGCAACAACATGCGAAATCGGAGTAAACATTCTATCTACCTCAGATTTCAATTTATAATCAATACGAAAAATTCAAATCATCATATCATTGGTACTTTTGTGTCTGATGCTGCTTTCTCTTTCCAAGTTTATTCAGTACGTGTGTAAATCTATGAAAACTTAACATTTCTAAGTTGTCTTATAATGTTTTGAAGAGTAGAGGTTTTTGTGGTAATTTCTATAACAGAATATTGGTATAGAGATCAGAGGAGACCAAATTGGGCTTCATTTTTGTTTCACTTATTTTTATTAGTCTGCTGTTCGTTTGATACGTTCAACATTAAAGCAGATTACATATTACAAAAACAGGCACTAAAGTTTTTAACGATTTTAGTGTGGTGTCTCTCGAATTTCGAGCTTTTACTCGAGTCATCAAAAACAGACAAAAGTAATGAGAGCTTTGCTTGCTAACGATCGCTTACGTGCACCTTCAGGATGATGAAGAAGACTGCTGCCTTTGCTAAAATAGAAGAACTTTTACAAACGAATCAAAGATGGCACTTCAATTTCATTAGTAATCCACATGTATTTTCAGAATTGCTATGTGAAAATAGGAGTTGGTGTTTGCTTGTACAACGTTTCGTTTCGCTATTTTTCTTTGCATTAATTTTGACAGTGAAACTTCGGATTCATTTTGTTACACATTTGGTTATATTCTGATCCTACATTATTATGTATAAATCTCTTGAACCTGGAGTCAAAGTTTAGCGAATTTTTGAAATATTATAGTTGTAATTTGGAGTGGAGGATTGTTCCAAAGACATTTCCATGCATATATCTGTTTATTAAGCTGCTGTTGCTTTGATCATCTTTCAAAATGTATGCAGCTTGTTACCATCTAAATAAAGCACCAAAGCTTTTGAAGTAAAATCTCGAATTTCAAGACATTATAACTTTTACTTGAGTCATCAAAAACAGACAAGAATAATGAGAGCTTCAGTAACGATCGCCTACCTCCAAGATGTTTAAAAGCTGACTGATTTCTTTGCTTAATAGAAGAACTGTTACAGAAGAATCAAAGATGGCGCTTTAGTCTTCATTTGAAATGTATGGATTTTTATGAATTTCGAATTGTCGTTTGGCATGATTTGATGTTTTTCTTCTACTGCTTTTCGTTGGAGTTTGTTTTCTGTGGAGATAGGTTGGTCTTGATTTTGACATTGTTTCTTAGCTTTCATTTTTGGATTATTCGTCACATTTTCCTACCTTGAATTGTCTAAAGCTCTTGAAACTGTAAGGATGACAGCCAAAGTAAGCAAAATAACTTAGATACTTAGTTTTTTGTACCAAGAGTATGGACTTTGGATACTTCTTCTTTTTATAAAGCTGCTGAACTGTTCAAAATTGAAGCAGCATTACCTTCTCAGTAGAAGGATCAAAGATGGTACTTCAACTAATTTCATGATTCATGAATGTGATTTCCGAGCAGAAACTACTGGCAAAGTTAAATAGTAAAGATGATATGAACGATATGATGAGACTACACAAAGTTCGGACTATGTACTTATCTTGAATTTTGAAATATTTGAGTCAGATCTGACTAATAAGAGCTAACAAACGAACACTTATCACCAGAAGTCCATATGTACTAGTCTTGTACATTTTGACGTGTCATGTGATACTAAATAGAAATAACTAATATAAGAATCGAAGATGGCACTGCAAAAACATAAGAAATCTGAATATAAATCCTTGCCCATCTCACCATTTGGCATTTTATTCTTCAATTCATAATTGATGCAATCACAGATCAAATCAACACATTGTTATTTTTATATCTATTTTTGCTGCTTTATGATTTCCGAGTGTGTTCAGCATCTAAATCTATTGAAACTTCACATATATTTTGTTGAAAGACAAATGAGTTAAAACTGAAAATTGCAGAATTTAATTACATCCATACCCAGTTCGGTTTTTATAAATTTGGTGTAAAAAAATGTTTTTTAAAAAGGGTTGAAACTTTTCACAGCTTTTGAAATGACCCTAAAGTTCAATTCAATGGCCTCCAACAGCCTCGGAGATCGCAGTTATGACTCACCTTTAATTTTAAAACTATTCCTTCAGTATTAGTACGAAAGAACGAAGAAACACTTATCATATTACCAGGATCGGAAGTGATGGAATTTTATAATCTTTATCACGTCATCTTCTGAGAAATAGTGTAACTATTCTAACATGAGGATCAAAGATGGCACTGCAAGATTCAAAACCGGAATAGAAATCCCTTTCAGCTTTCAATTCATAGTTGATGATATAAATTCAAACCGTTCAAACCATCATAACATTGCTACTTTTTTTGTCTAATCGTGCTGCTTTCAGATTTCCAAGTTTGATCAGTATGTAAATTCATCGAAACTTAAAACATGTTTTCTGAGGTTTTGAAGAGGATGCTGTTGGTGGCCAATTTCTATAAAAACTTATTGTATTCAAGGACCAGACATTATATGAGTTTGAACATCTAATCACCTTTTTGTTAGTCTGCTATTACTTGATCAGTTCAACATTGAAGCAGATATATGTTTAAAAAAAATTAACTGCTTTAGCGAAGTTTATCTCGAATTTCGTCATTTTGCTTGAGTCATCAAAAACATGCAAAATTAATGAGAGCTTTAGCCTAACTAACGATCTCTATAACGTCAAGCTCCAGGACGATGAAGACTGCTGTCTTTACTAAAAGGAAGAACTTAGCAAAAGAATCAAAGATGGCGCTTGAACTTCATTTGAAATCGACCGATTTTTTATGGATTTTGAATTGTCGTTGAGTATGTTTGGATGTTTCCTTATACTATTTTTCAGTGGACTATGTTTTTTTTACGGGGATGTCTGTCTTTATTTTGACATTGATTCTTCACTTTCAATTTGGTTATGTCTTCCTACCTTTCGTAAAGCTCTTGAAAACTGTGAGGATAGCCGATGTGGAATAAATTACACATTAACATGAATTTCTTACTTGGTTTGGCCAAACTTGTGTCTCCTCTTCTTTTTATTAAACTGCTGAACTTATTCAAGATTGAAGCAGCTAATTATGTACTATCTCAATGCTCTCTGCTAATTTCAAGATTCATGAACGTGATTTCAGAGCAGTAACTACAAGCAAAGTAAAAATAGGTAGGAAAGATGATATGAAGAGACTGAGTCGCTCATCTTCTCTAAAAGTGTGCATGCACCAGCTGAAACTACAGTGAAATTAGTAGAAAAAAGTGTAACATGAACGGATGAAATGTCGTTTTTTGTTGATAAGAGGTAGCAGCACTTTGGCTATTACTTACATTTCAAAAATATAGGAAGAAAGCAGCAATATAGAAATTTCCATTTGCTGCGCAGCTGCAATTTGTCGATTTCTCATGAGTTGATAAGACAAAATTCGCTGCTGTCATTCACCAGATTCACCAAAGCTTCAAGAAACAATACAAGATAGCAGCACTATACGCGTGAAGAGTGTAATATAATCAAGTTATTTTCACAATTGCAATATTTAAAGTACAATACAATCGACAAAGAAAAGAGTGAGGACAAATGCAATTCACTGGTAACTTTTTCAGCTTGTGAGTTACATTTGTCATTTCAACTTAAAAAAAAAACATTAAATTAATTTGGGCATTTCATGTTGCTTTCTATAAAGTAGAGGGGATATTGTACCAAAATTAAAACAGGTTTGAATTTTGAGTTTTGGAGTTGAAACAGTCTTTACCAATTTAATGATCATCTTTTTTATACCACTCTCGAAACCTTTATCGATACTTTGTGGTACAACTTCTATATCAGAGTTTAAATCTATCTTGAATTTTGAAAACGTTGGCTCGAAAAATTGATATGACTAATAAGAAGAAGGAGCATTTCGAAGAAACGCTTATCACCAGGAGCAGGATATACAATTTTATACATGTTGATCTGACGTGTCATGTGATGTGAAGTAGAAATTACTAAAATAAGGATCGAAGATGGCACTGCAACCCCATTAAAAATCTGAATAAAAATCCTTGCCTAACACCATTTCAGTTCCCAATTCATACTGGATGCAATACAAATCAAACCACCATCGTATCATTGCTCCTTTTGTGTTTAATTTTGCTGCTTATTCATTTCAAAGTTTGTTCAGTTTGTAAATCTATTTTTAAACGTAACAAATATATTGTTATGACAAATAAGTTAAAGTTAAAAATAGGAAAATAGTTTTTTAGTCAATCTATTTTCTTTGTCTAGGCATCAATTCAGATATAGTAAAGGGTTGAAAGAATACAGTTGAAAGGACCCAAAAGTAAACAAATACAAAAGCAAATATAGAATGTAAGCTTTGATAAATCAAGAGCCAACTCTAGTTCCTTAAAAGTGGTGTCTCGTCTACTACTTGGCAAGTTAAGCAGCTCACACCTCATGAATTAGGGCATCAAGCTTGAATCTTGAATGTGATGATCAAGCAACTGCTAGCTCGTCTTAAAGGAAGTCTAACGTTAGAACCTAACCAAGAAGATCAAAAAAGGATTTGGAATATTCAGTTAGACAAGAGCGTGACATATCCATCACCCTAGATAGCAGCAGCAGAAGAGAAGAAGTCAACTTCGGTTCTTCAAAATGAGGCGGCAACGGACAATAAAAACACTTCATGATGCATTAAAAGAGTTAAGACCACCCTGTGACACAGTGAACTAAACTTTTGAAGAAGTGCCACTTTGACTTTTTAACGTTTTTGAACATTTTACGTACTTTTGTCTTATAAAAAATCGTTTAAAATCGAAGCTAATCGTTGAAGTTTCTAATAAACGACATCTACCAATTAACGGAGTTTTGATCTTACTAAAAGAAATCGGTTAAAATCGATGCCAATCGTTTGCTTTTGTAATAAACGCCATCTACCAATTTACATTCAAAGATGGGAAAATCTGGACTTAAACTTAACTTTTTTGACCCTTTTTACCGATTTTGGCACACTGTGCAGAAGCAGCACTTCAGCTTAAAAGCACGAACGATTGCAATAATCATTTTACATCTTGTACTACTTGATTCAGACCCGCAAGCCAAATTGACACAAGGTTCCGCCTTAGTATAATAGTAACCTGACCTTTTCATCTAGCTCTACAGCAGAGTAGTTGTAGTAGCAGGACAAACCAATTTGGCTAAGAAAATTCCAAAGATGAATTTTTTAGGGTAACCCTTTTTTCCGCATGACCAGGCATTTTATTTTGCAAAGTCAATTAACTTTCGGGCTTCTATTTTACATGATTGGATTGTCCAAAAATGCCCAAAATATATGTATTTCCTACTCTGAAAAGCAAAATTACACACAGTGGGAAAATCACGAAAAAAGTCTCATTTGACAATAATGCGAGCGAAGCGAACTACGTAAAAGTAAAAAATATCAAAATTGTACCTGAAATTCTAATGTAGATTTTTGGCGGTAAAATTCACATATTTGAAAAATTACTGATTCAAACAGTACTTTTTGGCGGGAAAATTCAAATGAGACTTTTTAGGTGAGTTTCAAACATTTTGAAGCATGTGGTCAAAAACTAAAATTGTAATAATGCTAAATTGACCAAAAATGCACACAAAAAGTCAAGGAAGATGCATACACGACGTTGAGGAAACACATTTCGAATAGAATGTAATATAACATTCTATTAAAAGAATTATTATATGAAGAGTCAAGAGGGAAAAAAAGGTTGATTATGGGGCGTCAAGCAGCGTAATCGGAAGAAGACGAAGTGTGCTGCTGCCCGCTGCGGAGCCTTAGAAGAAGAAGCGGAGGATCGAGTAGAACAACACCGAATTACCAGACAAAACACGCAATGTAACCGAAAAAAAAAATGAAGATGAGATTACTTTAGAGATTGCATAAGAATAGACTCAAAAGATAGTGTCAATATGTCTGAAACTTGGATCTGAACTTGAAAAAAAGGCATCAATTTGTGGGTCAATTTGTGTCAAAAACCTTCAAAAAGTTGCACTTGGACATCGGTTTTTCTTGGGTGTCGTTTAGAGTTGATGGGAGGCGTGGCCTTTTGTCACCCACCCTGAGGACATGCCCGTTTGACATTTGAATAGGTAGGTATGGCATAACTGTTGGCTTTGACACAGAGTGCAAGTCGAGCATTGCGCGATGCATTTTTAGATATCCCATTTTTTGTCAAGTCAATTCAGAACTTGAGTTTAGAATGCTGCCCCCAATGAAAAGGTACCTAATACAACAGAACCTTATAAAATTGTACCAAAAAGTAATTGTTGATATTTTAAGGTTACTGAAAGTTTCTGAAGATTTATTTACAGTTTTGGTACTGAGTTCAAAAGTACTCAAAGTACTAAAGTAAAAACAAAATGTACCAAATGTAGGGTAGGCTCTAGTTTTAGGGATTCTAAGCTCCTGATGCTCCATTGCTTTGCAGAGAGTTGAGTCAGTCATATGCAGTGTAAAAATCGTCATGTCATGTCTTCTCAGAAGCTTCCTGATTTGCCCACTTGTTGAGAAGAAGGATGATTAGACACTAAATCTAATCTACATGTAAATGGCAAGATGCAAAGAGAACAAAAAGCCATCACACATAGGCATTTTACATCGCATCAATTGCGCAAAAAACCTCCCAAATTCACTTCTTTTCAGGAACTGGAAAATAATCCCAAATTGACTACTTTTTGCTGCAGTTTTTGGAGCATCAGAAGTTGCTCAATGCATTATCACGAAGGCAACGAATTCCAATAGAATTTTAAAACACGCGCGTGCTCATAATTGAGGTGTGGCTAGCAGTTATCAAGCAACGGAACCAAAATTGAGGTTGCAATTACTTACCAGCAAAGAAAAATCTAAATTGAAGTTTCCGGCTCTTTATTTTTGAAACCAACTTTGATTGATGACTTTCATGCTTTGAATTGCTAAGAAAAAACTAATCGGACTGTTGATCTAAAGAATGATTGTATCTCAAGGACCATACTACACAAAAGTGGTTCATCAATCCTTTTTGGGTTGCACAGTAGGCAAAACTTTGCCAAAAATGAGTTTTGCAAGGTGTTCCAACAAGTTCTTTGAGCTTGCAAATAAGGACAATTTGATGTTGTTGATCTGATGGTGAATAAACAATCCAAGACTTTTGGTATCAATTTGAATGTTCGACATGTTAATGGAATGACTCCTTTTTTGAATAGGCCTGGACATATGAAGACAATTTGACCTAGTGTGCAAATTCAGAATGTCATATTTTGAGTGATCGATGCCTACTGTGAAAAGTAGTGGCAGTAGCACGTGTCTGAGATCACAATACGTTTGATTTTTTTGTATGCAGTGACTAGAAAACTGTTTGTTGCTCATGTCATCTCTATTCTTAGTTCATCACTTCTACTTCTTTGCTTACTCGTCAAAAAAACTAAGATTTCAAGGCTTCAAGTGAAGTGAAACTTAGAGAAGACAAATTCTTCTCTATCTCTCAATTGTTACTCAATGTAGAGTGAAAATATTGAAGAGAATCCAGACGCAGATGACGTTTAGATTATAGGTAGTATAGGGATACACGTTTTTCCTCGTGCCAAGAATTTTTGTCGAAAAATAGTCTTTTGTCATTTCTTCAAAGAAATTCTGCTGAAGAATGAAAATCATAATTTGAAATGACAACTCTCTTGAAAAATGGAGATTTTTAAGGTGGGATTGATTCTTAGAGCTTGACCTCAAAATGTTTTTTGTGTTGTGTTGGCCAAACTTTTAAATTGCGAGAGGAGTCCAATAATTGGTGCATGATGCCAAAAGGTGGTTATAATTTCAAACATCGATCGATTACAGATTATAGTAACCCTGCGTGGGTTACAGACAATATCGTGGTGTATTATAACAGAGCAGAGCATTGATTCTGTTTCTTTTTGCAGGTAATGCTATTGAATCAAACGAGACCACACAGAGCAATGAAGGTAAAAAGGTGACCTTTGATGGAGAAAAAAAGAGTGTAATACACAGTGTAAGTTTTCATCCAAAATTCTAGTTCATTGATTTATGAGGGGGCAAATTAGGGTGACTGCTAAATTATCCATATTGCTGCACTTTTTTGAAAATGAGTACAAAATTGTCCAAAGGTTGCACAAAAGGGTTCAAAACACTTAGAAGGCAACATTTTATCACCCTTTATCATCAGCTGGTGCTTCAAAGTGAAATCTGGATTCAAGGCCCCCCTTTGCTAAAAGTGCAAAACAGATGCTATATTATGGTAGCCATTTTCACTCAAGACCACCACCAACCTTTTATCACCCTGATTTTTATTGGTGTCTAACGTTCTAAGATTACCACTGATCAAATAAGAGGTCACTCAAGCGTGTTCTAAAAGCCTCTTTAAAAAAGAGCAAATCAAATATGCTTGAGAAAAACCCCTTTTTAAGCCTCTTTACGCATAGATAATACTCAATTTTGGAAGAGCTTTTAGGTAGCTTAATATATTTTGAGAAAATTAATTTTGCTTGAAAAATATAAGATCATCCTTTATTAAAAAAGCGTCTTAATTCAGATTACCTATTCTCAAGTCTGGAGTATATTTATATTTTGGTGCCTGTAAATCGAAATTGAAAATGATATTTGACAAGAAGCTTAGGAAGTCATAAAATACGAGAGAGAGAGAAGGGGGAGCAAAAGATATGTGATGGAATTTAAAATGATTCCAAGACATGCTAAAATAGCTCTTAAAGGATGCCAAAATATGCGGATTCAAACTCCTTTGGCAACACAGTTCACAATTTGATTCAAAACAATGCCAAAAAGTATTCAATTGTTCAAATTATTTGCTTTGCATCTTTGGAAGGGTGATCCTGCATTTTTCCTTTAATCAATTCGTAATGCTGATTTTTAGTGCAGAATTCACAAGTCACAGAAATCGTGCGTTGAGCAATAAAAAGTTGCGGAAATGCAGGGTGTGCTGCCCAATTGCCCATTTTGCTCCTTTTGATGGTCATGCTAAGAAATCATAAACAAAGAATGACTTTAGATATAAGGTCACTACTTTTGACTACTACTATCCATATTTGCAATTTGGTAGTAATTAGTCCCAAATCTATGAAATATTAGGCCATCTTTTTTAGGTCATAATTGAAGAGGGCTAAGATAAGATGAGTTATGAAGGTAGGGATCATCACGAAATATGTTGTCTGGCCGACACCCAACCTCAGACTCACGAGTCAATTAATAATGAACATCAGGCCCTTTAGGCACTAACTTTATGAGTTAGCCTTCTTCCAGAGCTCCCTTTTCACTAATTAATACGTCTCCTTTGGATGATAAGTGAGGCATTTTATAGACCACTTTAGACATAGATTAGGACTTCTTTTGGAATCATTAAAATGTGGAGGACTTTGCTATAAAATTGACTCACTCTACAATATAATTGGCGTATCTTCTGCTACTGTCTTTCAGCCCTTTCAGTACTAAGCCACACGGCCCAACGGCCCACGCTAGAACGGCCCGCCGCGAGTGTTGATAGTCAGTAGCAGCAGAAGATACGCTGCTTGTGCTGTAGTTGTATGCGAAAACTAGGGTACCTGTAGTTTTACTGAGGTTGATACAGACTACAGAGTTAGCCATCAATGTTTATTATGAAGTTTATTTGAAATATATACAGTACATCTATACAAACAAAGTCCATTTTAGGTTCCAGGCCCATCTTTGGTATGCAGTCTAATCATAGACTAGCCATGAAATTCTTTTTGCACTTTTAAGGGCAAAAGCAAACAAAGAAGTGATGCTACAGTCCCCTTTAACTTTATGTGATCTCAAGGCCTTTTTCAGAGACTAAAGTAGAATCTTCTATATGCTAAACAACAATATGTATGATGTTGACCACATCTGCAGCAGTCTGAAAAGAAGGATGCAAGGATTAATCTTGAGTTAAGGATGACATACTATTAATTTGTAAAATGGGCTGAGCTCTTCTCATGTAAGCAAGTTGCTTCCGTAGGTTAGGTCTTGGTGTATCTTTTGAAGTGAAGTGAGTTACATTCAATACTGTTCCAAGTCTCATTTTTCATGGTCAAATATCATCTTTTGTGTATGTTCAGTTGTACTTTACTGTTTCTAAAGGAGGAAACATCATATCCCAGCGGCATTTGAGACTTCTCATTATAATGGACTATTTTCATGCTTTTTGTGATGCTCAATTAACTCAATTGAATTTTGAAAAGCAACACTTTTTTTAGAACTCATCTTTTGTTTCATTCTATCTCAAAGAAAATATTTCAGGACTTTTTTGCTAGTGGTTACCTACACCATTGAATATACTTTGTGATTTATAGCATCCAATTACAAGCTAGCACTTTTTCTAGCTTTGAAAAGAAGAATGTGCCATGTGTTCTTACTGTGTGCTTCACTTGGAGTACAGTAAGTTGGGTGTGGATTCTTAGAGATGTTCTAAGTACTCAAAGAACAAATTGGCTTGAAGTGGTTCACCAAAAAGCAATCGTCCTCATTCATAAACCTCTTGCTGTGAAGGATGCAATTTAAAGCCCATTTCATTCAAAATTGGTACGACGAGAAGAGTGAGGGGCAGCAACACTCCCCTTCATTGCAGACTTCTTGCCTAACTCTAAAATTATTTTCATTATTTCATTGATTGACTCTGCAGAAGCTGAATTGAAATATCATGCACCCTAATATTTGCTTAAAATTAGGGTGACTCATTTTTATAACTTATCTCTGTACATTATATCAAGAATTGGGCAAGAAGTATGGAATCTGTTAAAAGTGTGTTTTAATCTTCCTCAAAAGTTTACGAGAGTGTAATAAGGTTTAAGATTGCAATTATTGGTTGTTCAAACCACTTGGATGTTAGTATTGACTTCATTGAATTCCGCATCGTTCACATTTCATTGGTGCTCTTAAAAATAGGCCCCAATCCTCTAAAGGTTCCAAAGTTTAAAACTTTTAGAAGAGAGAGAAAAAGTTGCGGTTTTCAATAGGGCGTGATTGAGCTGTAATGCGACCATGGAAATTGGGGACAACTTGGACACGAAAAGAAGCTAAGCATCTTAACTGTTTTCTCAAGGTTCATTAAAGTACTCCTTGGTGGGCCCCTCAGAAGTCGTAAATGTTGCCAGCAAAAATTGTCATCAGCCTTGTCATTGAGATTCAATTAATCGACTGTGGTGGGTCTCAAAACAGTTAAACAATGTCAAGTGAGTCTAAGGAAATGATGCCAATCCTCCCAACAGTGCTACAGACAAAAATGTCACGTAAAGATCCCTTTTCTTGTATTGAAGGAGTTACTTTTAACCCGGAAGGCAAAATTCGACCATCATTAGCAACTCTACAAAGTGACATTGACAGTTTTAGACACAAAACCTAATTTTTGTGAAGGTTTTTTGTTGAAATAACCATTTGACTTGAAGGACTTCAATTGCTGATCTCTAATTTTGGTGTTACCTTTCCATGCATTGAAGGTCAATTTGTTTTACGTGAAGAAACGTTCATCTCAACTGAAAACAAAAATGTTGCCAAGGGTCTTGTAAGCTCTTAAAAGTTCCTAATTCTTTTAAGCTAAAAGGTACCTAAGTAAGTACATACTTTAGAAAAACACATTAGATAAAAAGTTGTTAGGAAAGTGCCATGAATTGTCGTTTTTTGGTGCCAAATACTTAGTCACTCTAATTTCAGCAAAAAGAAGTTAAATAACACGTATTAAGAAAGTAGAATGAAAAATGTCTAGACCTGGTTAGTATTTGATTTGGTACATTTTCAATTACTAAATACGTACATTTGCAAAATTCTGGCAAAAAAGCCTAAAAATCTAGTTTCAGCAAAACTATGAAGGCAAATTAGGGTGACTAAGTTTTCACTCCAAACATAACAGAGTCTGATTCTACTGGAAGATAAGGAATTGAAAAGGCTACAAAATGCAACATAAAGGACTACAAAATATAGTTGAAATACAATTTGGGAAGGGAGCTCTTTGAAGATGCTGCTTCTTCTCTTTGCGGTCCTACTTTATTGTGGAGGCATAGTTTAAGACCTCTTATTATGGCCATTTTTGCAGTAGGTGTCATCAAAGAGAATGCAGTTGAAAAAGGGGGCCCTGACGTTATTTAGTGTTCACCTGAGGGGCCTCCTCCTCTGTTCTGTAGCAGTGAGGAGCCAGGAATGTGTGTAGATAAAGGGATATCACGACTTAGGGATGATCTGAATAGAAGGATGATAAAGTAGCCGCCACGCATCTACGGCAACGATTATGGGTGTGGTTTTAAAGCCCTTATAGTACAAGCAATAAATGGCATTATAATGACACAAGTTTGTCTTACAATTGGAATTGATTTATAAAAGCAAAAAAAGGGTCTCTGGATCGAACCCCACTCGTGACCGTGCAAATTGAAGAAATGAGTTAAGGTCCATCTTCCATTCATCATTACCAAATGATCAGTAAATTGAGCCTAAAGTCTAGACACACCCTTTTCCACATTATCATACCGATTAGAAAAAAAGTACCAAAACAATAGCCAAGTAATAAGGTGATTTACAACAGAATTGCCAAGATATCAAGTCACCCTACTACATCCAAGCAACAGCAACTTTAATAGCTCTGATGTCCAGGTTTGAAATGTTTTTGTTGTGAATGAAGCCTCATCAGTGTGACAATCTTGAATCTTTTGACCAAGTCAATTTGGCATATAATGAGCCCCACATACCAGGCCACCTCCTATTCATCTATCATATGCAAGCATCCCTAACAGCCTCAATAAAAACATTCAGCAAACTAAACAAAGACATTTCTATGCAAGCATATTATTGATGGAGCTGCTGCAGTGGTGTTCTTCTTACTCTCCTGTTGTAAAGAGTTTATTAGAGTGGGTGAAGAAGTCTACATTGTGATAACAATCTTGATTGTAAAAATGGTAGTAGCTGAGTTTATTCAAGCATGATGGATGCAAATGCAACCAGATTGGAAGAGTAGTAGTAGTTCTACCAACTTTAATTGGAATCTCAATTCTGCATTGAACTCTTTTTCAACATTCCTGCTGAGATGATCTTTATCTGAGACAATTCATGAGCCTTGCAAAAAAGACCTTGAATCTAGGGGGTCTTTTGTAGCCTTTAGTTTAAAATTTGCTCACCCTAATAACAATTCCCATTTAGAAATCTCAAGTAGTTTTACACTGAAACTTTTAAAGTTAGGAATGCCTCCTTGAATTTGAAAGTGTTTTGAACTCTAAACACCATCTTGTTGACCCCTAAGCATTTTCTAGCCTGATAATCTTAGGGATAGCTTGGCTAGCCAGCCAATAAAAATGATGGTATGTAGTAATCGGAAACTTTCATCTCTTCAAAGAAAACGAGCGTGAAATTGAAAAGCTAAAGTAGACTCCAATCAATCTATGCTATGATGTATTAGAGTGATTCAATTTTCTTGGATCAAGCTGCTCAATTGGATCCTGGTGAACAAGGTACTTTATCTAAGGAAATTGAATCACCCTACTCCTCATGCCCTTTTGCTACCAAAGAAAAGTTTGCCTTGAAATTCTGTTTGTGGTTTTCTTTTATGACGTCACGTCTTCGTTCGAGTCTTTGACTTTTGTGTCAATTTTTAGTTGACCTCGGCCCGCTTAGAAGACTTATTTGTCTTTTTTCCGCTTGGAAAAAAGGAATCCTTTTTTGAGTAGTACTGCTTTGCTGTAGGCCTAGTAGAGGTAGCTTTGAGGAGCTGCCTCTGCGACACGAGTTTATTGTTCTTCCTGTATGAGACATCCTCAGCGGGGGTTTTCCGTGCTATTTAGAGTGACGAATTTAGGTCCCCATGTAGTGACAAGCATCGATCGCTGGCGGGGCATCGCTCATTTCAAAACCTGAAGCTGCCATCCTCCATGGGGGATCCGCTCCTCCAATTGCAAACTGTAACTGAGGCTGCTGAGTTCTGACGAAAAACAGGCCTGAAAAACGGAAATACCAACTTTTCTTAATCTCACACCGTTAACTAGGTGTTAATTACCGCTTGGCTAAGATGATGGATTGGTTGGTTCAGGAATTGGGATGATCACTTGGATTTTAGTTTAATTTCTTGGGTCTAAAAATAATCTAGAATTGGTTTAAAATGGACCAAAAGTGCTCCAAAACTTGTTCCAAAATCGAGTCGCTCTAATAGGTAAATGTATGAATAACTGATAAGTGTTGTAACATGCAATAAAAAAGTCTTGATTTTCATCTAGAAACCTAAGTCTTGCATAGTCAAAAAGAGAAGATAGCAGGATCAGTACTTGAGAGAAGCAGGAGAGAGATTTTGAATTGGACTTCTTTGTCAACTGTCTCATAGACTCTGCCAAAAGTTTACGCAATGGTCTGCTCTGCTTATAGTAAAGGTGGCTGCTTTAACAAGATGAGATACCTTCCTTCCAACAAAGTTCGGCAGGAAAAAGTCAACCTTTGCCAAGATTAATGCCGTTACACATCTTTCTTTTCCCTTTTTCCCAAATATTGCGTCGTTTTGGGGTGATTTTGCTTTAGGAACCCCCCATCCCAAAATGACTGAAGCTCCAAGTTGAACCTTAATTAAAAAGTTTAGTCTGGTTCTTCTTCCCCTTGCAAAAAATTCTAAACCAGACTTACTTTGAAAGTTTCTTGCATGCAATTTGTATTTTCTTATTCATTCTGTAGATAGCAGAATTCAACAAGGTAACTCATAAAGAGAGCTTCTGCTGCATAATTCTGCAGCACCTCATTTTCCAGCAGCTGAACTTTTAGGCAAATTGAAAAACTTTTTTCACTCTACTCTACGTCGTGGAGTTTAACCTCCTAGAGTTAGTATTTAGTATTTTGTAAAAGAAAATCGTAGGATAGGTATTAGTACTATTAGGGTGACTGGTGATACTTTGAGACTCTAGGAACCTTTGTTAAACTTCATGGCAGATTTTGTAACGATACAATTTTAATTCGAGTTCAGACTTCAGACATCATAGTGGGTATAAATGTGTGTTTTATATGCGTCACTCTGCACTACAATTCTCGATTTAGAATCATTTCTTGCGTCATCTTCAGCCTCTTCTTCAAGCTCGTAATATTTTTTGGCACGCTACGCTTACTACCAACCAAACTATTTCCTCTTTTACTATATACAACACCAAGCAGAAATGAAAAAAAAAATGGGATTCAATCTTCTTCTTTTTTGTGAACAATTTAGAGTTTCGTACTACCGTGGTCTTTCTTGTTCAAGGAAAGTGCATTTAGGCCCTAAGAGTTCTTTGGGGGATTAGGATGTCTGGGTTTTTCCCAGCTCCAACAACAACATGTCAAGAGATAGAAGAAAACGGTCTGGCAAGGCCCGATAAACACAATCAATCCCCTTTTGGTACACACTACTACAACTACAGTTGTTCCTCTGTGATTACAAGCATGAATACTGCGCAGTACCTTACCAATACATAACCAAATTAAAATTCTATTTCCAATCATGAATGAATACAATCAATACACGAGAATTCTAAATTGGAAGCTAAATTAGAATTTGAAGGTGGAGATATGTGTACCTAATTAAGGGGCAATGCAGAAAATGGATGGCATTGCAAATTGGAATGAGAATCTTGGACAATTGTACATTCATTACACACTAAATGCATCATTGCAAAATGCTCATCTTGTGTGGTGAAGCTAGTGCTTGATAGTGATAATCACGTTGATATTCTAGCAGCCTTACTGAACTGATATTTATGGTGTCTCTTTATCCTCTTGCAAGGACACACTTTGAGGAATGCATCAAGACTGAGCCAGCTTGAGAAGAAAAAATCTCCCTTGGAGATCAAGATTACCTTGGTGACATACATCTAATGTCCGTCTCAAAAGAACATCATAATGAGATCAGGTTTTCTCTGCTGTAGCCTCCACAAAAGTGACAAAATGCCAGATTTTTCTGAAAGATTACTTTTTAAAAAAGAGCTTTACCATTTTTGGTTTCCACTGAAATCTTTTCAGCACCCAAAAAAATCCTGATCAACATTAACTTTGAAACAAAATGTATCAACAAAATTAATTTACAAAATACACAGTGATCTTTTTGTTCTTGTTCTGCTTACAAAGGTTGTTGTTGAACATCATTTTGATTGTGTACACAAGGGCAACACATCTAAACAGTAGTTATTTTGGGTTGAAAAATATGTGATGCTCTATTTCTGAAGCTTTAAGAGCTATGGATTATTGAGTGGTTCCTGCCAAAAATGTTGAAGCAATCATCATCATCTTCTCTTATACACAAATCGATCTCATCACTCAGTTTCGTCATAGGAGGGCAGCAGCAGATCTTCAACATCGTTTTTTGTCTCTTTCTCTGAACATCCTAAGCATATTTTACATGCAAACTGACGTCCAAGAAACGATGAAGTCCAATTAACAATGAACTTAGAATAACCATCTACAAAAACAAAAGGTTGGCGGCTAGGAGGTCTTAGTTAATGACAACGTACACAACTCCAAAACTATAAAAAAGGGGAGGAATATGCATCAAAAAGATTGACTTGAACTAATTGAACCGAGAAATGGACTCAAAAAAGGGGGTTAGCTATATCGGGACTCGGAGGTAACTCCTTTGTTTTTCTAAGCTTGAGCATCACCAGCATCATCTTTTGTGTACTCAAAACCAACAGAAGATCCGAACTTTTTTTCGGTAAACTTCAAGATTCTTGTGGGACTCCATCCAGAGGTCCCTCCAAGGACTGAAAGTTCATTCATAGTCCTATTTTTGGTTCGTCTGGGCAATGGCAGGATGTTTAACATAATATGCCAGTTAGACTACCCCATCATCTAATGTAGTGTATGTCCTGCTATCCAGTTTGTACATTAGGGTGTCTTGATTTTTTTTCCACAATATCATTCAATACAACATTTTTTACTGAACTTTACTTCTAAATGATAACTATTTTTATTTCAAAAAAACAGAGTTTTACAAAGAAACTTGGAAGGTATTTTCTTAAATGGTTCAATATAGGGAGGTATCTGAAAAAACTGAGACACCCTATAATGTACATACATGTCGGTACGTGATTGTATAAAGTATAGATAGAGTAGTAGTAGTAGCAGTCCTGCTTGCTGCTGCAAAAAATCGTTTGCATAATTGCTCCATTGAGGTCGTTTGACCTTAAGGATATTCTGTATTAGTAGCAGTATGTACTGTGACAGTAGCCCACTTATTGGCCATTTTTCACAGGGGTAGCAGAGATAATCAGCATAATAAATATTCATACTCTGGCGAATTTGAGCTTAGTAGCTGGCAAAGAAGTTGCATTTGGGGTGGCATTTACAAAACAGCTTCTCTTCGTTCAAACCTGACTTATGCCTTGAATTATGTGATACGATGCAAAGATCAATAGATACCAAAAAGATGATGAGGCTTCCGTGACTTGTTTTATCTCAGGTCAAGGAACAATTTTTAACACTTTGGGATCAGATTGGACTTAATCACGTTTCAGTTGCTTTAATTGCCATTCAGTTGCATCCAAAACATCATCACAGTGGGGGAAAAAACACTTTTTTAGCAGTTAATTAGGGTGGGCCCTGTTTTTGAAATACTAGGATTTCAAAAAAGTGACACATTTTTAGCGGACTTCAGCTTACTGTGTAAAGTCAAGTCTCATTTCTTTTCTTCAAAATCAACAATTGAAACTCGTCGCTCGTTTCGGTCTTGAACCACATCGATCGTCCTCGACCTCTTTTGGCTTATAATTACAGCCAGCAATTCATCAGATTCAATTAAGTCTGCAGCACGTCTTGAGTAAACAATAAAGCTCCGTAAAGCTAACCTTCAACCTTTCCTTTTTGAACTGTTTTTTCCTGTAGCCCCCTTCAATTTTCTACCTTTTTCTTGCCTTCTTTTGATGAATACTTTGTTCTTTTTCAAACACTTTGCCCCTTGGCTGAATATATCGTAACTCGTTTTTATCACCATTTATCAAACTGTTGATTTACAGCTCGACTTAAAAAATGCCATACACAGATAAGAACTCAAATATCATTTTTCAAAACAAAAATATGTCTAGAATTTTAAAGGTTACCTTAATGCAATTTTTCAAATATTTTTTTTGAAAATAATTATTTTCTGCAAAGTGCTTTTATGGATTATTTTCAGAGGTGTTGATACCATTTGGGCTTCCTAGATTCCTTTTCAGGGAGGTCAAGTTCCCATTTGGCTTTAGGGGGAATGGATTTTTGAAAAATAGAAGGGGGCCAATCAGTGACCCTTTGAGGAGATTTATGGTTGCCTTTGCAAGTAGTTCAAAAATATCAAAAGTGGTTTGCGTGATTAGAACATTAATGACTTCATGACTCTTGATCACGAGAGTGATGACATTTGGAAGTTAGCAGAAGCAAAACAACGTTGTAAAAAGCAATTTTATTTCCAAAATACAAAAGGCATATCTTTATGGGGTGGGCCCGAAATGAAAAAAGACATGTTGAAATATGATTCTAGTAACTTTTTCATTTTGGGACCACCCTACTCTTAACTCTAAGCAAATGTAGTATTATAGTACAAAGGATTCTCTGGTTTCTAACGTTACTTTAGAACCGTTTTCTAGAAATGACACCCCAAGACAAAATGCTTCTTCGTGATTCGGACATTCTATGCATAAACATAATTCACATCCCATTGCACTTTTACTACTCATTTTCTTTTTTATGATTTATGTCCTATTTTGCTTATAATTGAGTCTCAAACCATTAGCGGTTAGGTTCTTCTTTTTTTAGAAGCTTTTAAAATTCTTTGAAAAATAGGAGAGAGATACAAAATTGTTCATAAATCAACTTTAAATTGAATTTAGTAGAGGTCTAAGCAAACCTGCCAATTTTTGCGTTTAGCTGTCCAAGTTCAAATACCAGAGCAGCACTTACTATGGCCATGAAGAGCAGTTCTAAAGCTACCTTTATCATCATTTTATTCTGGTCACATCCACTGGATTTACGAGAGTTACGATTCAAGTTGCATTGCTGCAAGCTCATCACAGTGGATTAAAACGGTCTATTTACCTTTTAAATATCAGTGTAATTTCTACTTACAGGTATGTTTCATGCTTATCATTTTCACACATCATCCGTGACCTCAAAAGCAATGATGCAGCTTTTTAATCCGGACACCTTTGGTTTGTGGTATTTTTAGGCAATTTTAGGGTGACTCACATTTAATGCAGAATTCTGCATTGAATGCAAGTCTTTGTTGGAGTAGTGGAGCTACTTATCAGTCATTAGTTTTACAAACAATGCTATGTTAGCTAGATGCACTATGCCTCATAAAGTATGGAATCAGCTATGGTATTGATGAAAATCACCACTGTGTTGCTGTTGTACCCACCCCTCGAAAAAGGCAACATACTAGTAAATTAACCATTCAATAGGCTTCGTTACGTACGGACATCGTAACAGCATCGCGCAACACCACGTACAAAATGCATGTGTCGTTATTTCTATGCAGTACTTTCTTCCTGTTAGTGCAACACTTTGTCACTTACATTTTGATTAGCATAACACTGTCTGTTGATACAAATCGGAAAATCTTGAAATGCATTTCAAAAGTGAGTCATGACACACTGCACAGTGGACAAAAACCTCACAAAAGTATTTCACTAAACAAAATTAGAGCTAGCATATAAAGTGACTTTACGTGGGGGCATTAGTATTCAACTTTTATACTCAAAGAGGGAAATGCGTGTAATAAAGTTGGTATAGTTTTACATTTAATTGAGTTGAATGCAAGCAACACTTTAGATTGATTTTTTTTCTCCATTGTGCATAGAGATAGGGTGCCGCCGCTTGCCATTTATGCACCTAATTGCACCATTTAGAAACTTACGCTCTCTGCAGGTAATTTGCGTTTGCGCGACGCATTGGTACGTAGATCACCTTGTATACTTCGTGTGTTTTCATTAGTGCTAAAGCTGATCCCCGTTTTGTTTTTCCAAAGCAAAGAACAAGGTCATCTTTGGCAGCGTTTTTTAAAAGGATAGGGGTCATCATTTCACATAAGGCAACCACTGTGATGGTACGTTGTATCGATAACCATCAGTTCACTTTTTCTCGTCATCATCATCATTTGAATTGTCGCAAGGCCAACAGTTTTCATCTGAGCAATGCTTGCATTTATATCAACGGCTTTAGTTAAAGTTGAGGTCAAAGTTAAATGTCATAGACGTGTGGTTCTTTAGGGTCAAGATGGGCTCAGATATCAAGGTCGAAAATGATTATTAATTAACTGGGAAATTGAGCATTGACTGGGTTCCGTATCGTTTTCAAAAAATAATAGTAGAAGTGGAAGTGGATCTGAAGAACTGTGAGACACCCTACAGCTAAGCACATTTTTAGTAGGGGTTGCTGAAAATTGCAAAATTAATGTCGGAACTGAACATGGTTTTCGAGATTTAGATGAGAATAGACCGTAAAATGCCAAAGACACGAAAAGTGTGACTCATTTAAGAAATACTTAGAATAGTATTAAAAGTTTTTAGACCTCAATTCTTTTCCGGGATTAGTATTACCAAGAGCTAGCTAGCAACTGCTCTATGAATGATGCTAATTCTCGACATTATGAAAAATGAGTTATGAAAAAAGGGGGCCTAAGGGGTTTTAAAACGCCTTCTTTTTCCATGAATGGGTTTCAATTTAGAACCACGCACAACACTCGCGGAAATCCGAGGTGCCAAGTGACCAGGATTATTTCAATATCAAATTAAAAGTACTGACCGACCACCATTTCTGCAATGCCCTACAGTACACGCCTATTCGCATATTTGATTTGGTCTAGGCTGGTCTAATGTCTAGTTGCCATTTTAGGCCTATTTCATGCCAATTTAGGCTCGGAAAATGAGGTACTAAATAAAATTTCCAAGTGCAATTTTGCTCTATATTAGGCTTTCAATTAGCTTTTAAGAAAAAGTAGGGTGACTCAAATTGCTTGCAAATAATTGCCAATTGAATCAAAAACTAGAAAATGAATCAAAATATTTATTTCATAGGAAATGTGCATGAAATCAGTTTTTAGTAATTTTTTGGGTCCAAGGATAATTCTGCTGCTTTATTACAAAATATGGTGATTTGCCAAACAGTGTACTTCTTGGTTATTGTGTTTCTGATATTGTCATCAAAAACTAGTTTTCAGAAATAGTTGGGGCTAGCTAAGGACTAAGGAGGATAAGACTAAGGAGCAACAGCCCACCTGTGATCCTGTGGCTACTACTGCTACTATCCAAGAATATTCAGTTCCTAGGTGACAATGTGATCATTCACATCGCACGTTTTTCAAAGTTACGGGTCAGTGAATTTGTTTAGTGCCCATTAAAAATTCAAGTGTGTGTATGAGTTCTAAGCTGAGATCTCAGCTCCCAACCAGATCATCTGATAAGTCGACAAAACGTGACATTACTTTATTTTGCAATGTACTCTACTACTAGTATACTAGTGCACTTGTTTCCTGCTTTCTAATCTTAGATTGTTTTCAACCTCAAAGTGGCAAAAATAGGATTTTTATTAAGCCTATTCTTCCTGCTTTCTAAAAATGTAACTAGGTAAGTAGGGTGACTTGAATTTTTGACATAAAGCTCCAGACTTCATAGATACATACAATTTTTGAAGTTGATTAATACTGAATGTGAACTCAATCAATTCACATATCGTCACTTTGCATCAGATGAGTTCAAGAGACTGTTAACCTTTGGAAAAAAGCGCGCGCGACCCGGTTCTAAAATTACATCATATTTTACAGACTTGCAAAATTGCATGTTATTTAGAACAGGGAAGCATTATAACAGCGCTTATAAGTGATTGTCCAGTTTCATAAATTATTTTTTCAAAGCGTGTACTTAACTATGCGCAAATCAATTTTTCACTCAAGAAACGATAAATTAAATGTTCTGGTTGGAAGTATTTTTCAAGCTAAAAAAAAGAAAGATGAAACGTGATTCTCGTGAAGAAAAGTCTATTGGAATCGTTGTATTTAACAATGATAAAATACGAGTGAAAATACCAAAGAAGCAAAGGAGAAGCAAATCAGAAACACCTTTAGCATCGTCATCCGCTAGAGGGCAGCACTGCAACGGTAGCTACGATTCTATGGAAACTGGACCCGGAAGGTATGTTAAACGGGAGCAGATAGAAGGCGTCTTGTCTCTCTATTTTTAAAACTGATTGAGTACGCAGATAATCATATCCAAAGTTCGAGGAGCAATATTTGCATTTTTGAAAGTGCCGCTACTCGAACTTTGCAAATGAATTCAAACCATTTATTAACAAAAAAGTTGAGGAATTTTTGTCCTGGAAATATCTAAAGTTACTCAACAACAAGTTTCAGTAAAAAGTACGTTTGCACTAAAACTAAAAGTAAGAAATTTTGCATTTATTTTAACAAAACACACATTAGAAAAGGGTTTATTAGGGTGGGACCAATTTACAAAAGTTGGTAGAATCATTTGGTCCAACTTCTTTAACGGTCGATGGAGTTTATTCAATTGTTATAAAAGGCATAAAAGGCACTAAAATCGAGTTAGATCGACCTTCCTGATCATTTGGCAGAGTGTAGCTACTGCTATCAAAAACAATTTTCGAGACATCATCGAACCTGATCCGGATCATCATGGCGGCATGTGTGTTTAAAAAAACACCCATATGTGTTGGGAGGTTGCCAAATAGCAGATTCGTGGACGAGGCTCTAGCATAACTGCATAACAGTGTCTTGAAAATGCCTAAAATCACTCACAAACAGATTTTCAATTAAAGTCTTCAAAAATACATTTTTCCGACTATTAGTTTGAAAACTGTGAAATTATAAAAAACTCGAAGATTGATTATAATTGGAGAAAATGACACTCTGTTTAATCCCGCAAGAGGATTACCAAGAAGTCTAGTACACTTTTATGCATGTCAGGCATCTCAGGATGAAACGGCAGCTAGCAGAGGGGGATCCAATATCACTTTAGAGCTCTATTTACCTTTAATCAAGCCTGGAATTTCCGTACTAGTACATAGCCTAGAGTCTTGGCCCTACATGTTTTACTTCCAAGAAAATCAGATTAAAATCTAAATCTAAGCCAATTAGATAAACTCTCCTTTATTGTAGCTACATTAGGGTGATTAGATTCTAATATTTTTCAAATCGGGCACACTCTAAACTAGTACAGTACACTGTGAAGAATAGTATCCATTGGCTCGGATTTAATGGCAAATTAAAGTCATCCATTTTTGTGTCTCTCAAATCTGAAAAATTCGTGAGAGTAATTTTTGGCCACTAGCGCAAATAAAACAAAGGCTCTATGTGTGTGGCTTTTAAGTATGAAAGATCGTGTAGATCCCAATAGAGACCTTCTTCTCAGCTCTTCTTCTTTAATTAGAAGTTCTCTGGAATGAAGATGAAGGCCCAGCACCAAAATGATGAGTATCTCACTCCCCTCCCCCTCTCCTATTCTATAACTAGTGTACATAGTACTCACGCTGTTAGTCTCCTGCGACAATAAATTCTTGTTGTGTGTCCTCCTCTTTGTCTCCTCTAATTGTTGCTTAGCCTAAAAGCATATTTTTAATTTTGTTTGAGAGCCAGGATGATGAAAAATTCATGAATGCAAAATAAAGATTTGTATGTGGTATGTAAGAATTCAATTTGCAACTTGAAATTGAGTTTACACTCTGAGTACTTTACAAGAAAAATCATATTTGAAATAAATATGAGGTGCATTAGCAAAAATTGCATTGTGTGTCTTTTGAATTTTTGAATTTCTAGAATGTCTTTTGAAAATTGCTTAGACCTCTCATTAGCAATAAATGAATTGTTACATGAGGGTCACCAAAGGTGACTTCATCATCAAAAAGTAATGCACTGAGGCCTGGGATTCTTTGTTGTAGCCTAAAAGGAACTTGAATGTAGCCTTGTTAAGAAAAGTCCTTTTCATAATGGCCAAAGATTGACCTTGCTGATCATGTGGTTAATTCTGAACCCATATCATTTCCCATTCAGAAAGTAGAAGTCTCATTATTCTGAACTTGAATATTTTTTGCAGCAATCTAAAGCTTTAGCCCTCTTTATGGGGGGTAATTACATGATTATACCATTACAGCAATGCTATTTTTAGCCTCCTTCAGAGTTAACTTTAAGAATATCTTTGTGTTTCAAATGATTTTTGAGACACTAGAGGCTAAAATTCACACTCTTGTCCAGAAGTGGAAAGTAGATTAGGGTTGGTTCAAAATGAAAAGAAATAGTAAAATGTTTCTAACAACTTTTTCATTTTTGGCCCACTCTATAATAGACATTTCCATAAGACTTTCAATTGAGACATCATCAAGTCATAGATATCTGAGTAGGTATCTCCTGAATAGAAGATGCACGACTTTGCAAGAGTACTTTGTACACATTATTTGCCTTACAATGCAACAGAAGTCTCTTGAAAAACTAGTAGCAGTAGATCATGCAATGCTGTATTGTACGTCAACAAAGTATATTTTGCTGCCCAAAGATGAGTAGCTCAGCTTGCTGCCCCTATTTGGTGCATCACTCTTGTTGCTTCAAAACACCTATCAACATGTGCAATCTCACTGTTCCACACAGTACCTTTTAAGTGGCCATTTTTCATTGGAAGGGATCAAAAATTACAACTTCATAGAGATCAGTAGCAGCATTCAGCAAGTAAACTCATGAAGCTACTTTTGATTCATGCAGATGCCTTATTAGGTCTCCAGCCTGGCTCCTTTCCATATTTGCTGAAGTAGCAAAGTCATGAGACAGCAAGAGGATCAGAAGATGCCTCCTTTTTGAGTGGCCTTGTTGAGATTATTTGCATTCCTAAAAGTCTGCTTGTTCACAAAACAACACACTTCTTCACTCAGATTCAGATAGAGTGCTTCTTAATGCTTTTTTGATCTTGAAAGAGGAATGATCATGGGTTGATTTATATGCAATAGGCCTATGTTGCTCTATGTTAAAGGCTATCTGAGAATGAGAGGTCCACTCCATTAAAATTCCCTAGTGATGATAGATTGGGTTATCCTCAAGACCCCCAGAAGAAAAAGGGGGCATCTTAGGGGACCACACAAGCAACTCATCAGTAACATTTTGTTAAAAGTTCTTAGAAGCAGATCACAATGATCAGCAACAGTATTATTGATGGTCCTTTTTAGGCTCCAATGAGCAATTGAATTGTAAGACCAACAAAGGAAAAATGTTTGCTATTTGGTTCAGCTAGCTTCTTGGGAAAAAGGGACATTTTTGTAAGTGTTCTCAAGTTGCATTGTCTTAGATAGCCTCTTTATAAGCCCTCAGGTCATCTTTTTACAGGTGTGCTTGTGTGTTCTATGTGCTATGCAGCACAGTGCACTGATGTGCGCGGTCTTAGTCATCTACTAATAAAGAAGGGTGTAGCAGTATGTAGTACAGTATGATACTAGCTAGGTTCATATAAGAAATGCATTGTGTTGAACTTTTTTTGCAATTCAGGCCCACCAAGCCAATAATTACATATGATCTACTATTTATGACTATGAATAGGACATTTGGTACCCCCTAGGAAGTCAAGCTTAACGGGAGACCTTAGGAATCTAACTAACCTAACATCGAAAACAAAACTTGTGACTTCTTTAGAGTTGTGGGACATACTTATTTGAAAAATCATTTCAAAGGCAAGGGTTAAGGTACTTCAGAGGCTTATTAATCTTTTTATGTCCAAAGCATTCAAGTTCAATAGCTACTTTTTTACCGCACCTCATTAACTTGCATCCTAACTGGTCAAAAACCCAATAGTAATTGTTGGGTGTGACGAATGCCAACGTCCAATGAAAAGGCAGATTCTCTAAACCTGAGCTAGCGCCTTGCTGACCATCATCTCTACACTTCTTCACCGCAGTAGTCACAGCATCATTCTTGAAATTCTACCAGCATCAGAAGCAAATTTTCAAAGCTACTTTTTATGGTAGCCAGTGGTTCATGAAAACCATTTAGAGAGAAGATTAAGCATGCTCGGTTGGAATCCAAGATTCTATTTAGAAGTTGACGATCTCCTTATACGTTTTTTCAACGACTTTACATACCAAAATGATGAACTTTTTAAGAGACTGCACAGAGTCACTGACTAATTGATTTTTACTACGATGTAAAAAGGGAATTGAATAGTCAATTTATTCATGAAGACCCAAGATATCTCAATTTATCTATCAAACAAAGACTAAATATGGGAGAGTTCTATTTGATGAATGATTTGTAAATGTTGTTATTTTTTTGGTTACAGGTGAGCAAAATAAGGATTCAAAAAGGAGTGTTTTGTATCAAGTGCCATAAACGTCCATTCTGTCCAATGTCTCAACAAAAGTTGGATGAAAAATAGTGGATTAGGATGGATCCTAAAAAATAAAAAGATTCTTGACATTAAATCCAAGATTTGTAAGACAACACCTAAAAAAGGTGCCTGAAAAGCTATAATAATTTGCACCTTTTTTCTAAATGTCAACAATGATGGAATCTGTAGCTTGAGGCATGGCTTGGACATTAGACTGGATTTTGCAAAATAACTCGTTTTTTTTAAAAGAAGAGAAGCAAAGCTTCGAGGAGAGGCAACCTAAGATGAGTTTATACAGCTCATTACGAAATTCACCAAGGCTACTCTATCTACTCAAAGCGTTGGGCAACACCCTTGCCATTTTTCAAAAGTTCAATGAAGAGTAGATAAAGAATAGAATTGAGCATTCATATAGAACCAAGTCAATTGGAAAAGTTCTTTGTTTTTGAAAAAGTCACCATTTTTTTGCACTCTGCATTCACGTCTGGATGGAACATAAATCACTTGAGAGATGGTTTTTTATTTAAGAAGAAACAATTGCAATAAGTATACTAGTGAGAAGGGGACGTGTAAGCACAATTTATTAGTGCAAAAAACAGCTTGTCGCGACTATTTTTTGTTGCACAAGGTGTAGAGGCCTGAAAATTCTCATTTATCAATTTCCTAATGTTATTTGAAACTTTATGGTTGCGGAATTGAGACAAAGGAGATCCAACAGTTCTAAAAATAGACTTCAAAAAGATACCCAAGTATTATCAAGATGGAAATAGATACTAGAGTGGGCCCTGATAATCAAAATTTGTTAATTTAGGTCTAAAATGGTGTCTTTTGCCTTATAGGGCCCACCCTAGACTACTGATTAAAAAAGTAGAGAAAAATCATAAGACCTAAAAGAACCAAGGATAGTTTAGTTTTAAAAGGTTGGATGATTTGTAACGTACGTGTCATTGTGCTAAATAGCGAAGATTCATTATCACACCTTTTGCCTTCAAGCCATCAGGCACTCACTCGTCTGCAGTTAAAGATTCTTCAGTTGATGTTTGTGACGTGATTTTGTTCATCAGGTTTTGGTCACTTTATGGCCCTACCAAGAACCATCAATTATCCAGGCAAATCATGATTTGGTCAAGACCAAAAGAGTACAAAGAGGAGTGAATGATCTAAAATTGATTCACCCTAAAAAAATTAAGATTCAAAAGAAACATGAGTGTGACACAAAAATGCGTAGGATTCCAAAAGGATCTTTTGTCAATGCTTATTTTTTCCTAGGCTTCTCTGTTACAAAAGACCTACAGCTGCTGCTGCTTCTCATAAAAAGTTAGCATTGGTCCATTTATCATAAGCATTTTCGACAGGGCGTGGTGTTGGTACCTAATCATCTACTCTGGAAATGGGTTCTGTTTTAGAATAATTACATACATTTTTCCCACTGTACACTTGGGACTTATGGTGCTTTACGGTATATGAAATGTACACAGTTGTCTTTTTTAAGGTCCATTTTAGGTCTTATTTTGCCTCTTTTCAAAACATTTTTTACAAACTAGAAAGTTGAGCATGAGTTACACCAAGCTCTAAATATCAATGATAAAGGATTGCAGAATTCTTTGTCAAGTGATATCTCAGCTAATCTGATTATACAATCTCAATCTAGAGCATAAGCATCAGTACATCACAAAAAAGAAACAATGCATAAGTATGATGATCATTTCGTAACACGTAATAAAAACTCAAGGAGGGTTAGGATTACTTGTAAAGAACCAGAAGGAATGTACCACTAGCAGTAGATCTACCCTTCAAACTCCCATTTTCTCAAAGGTTTCAAATGGGCATATTTTATTTCTTTTCCACCCAATGCACTAAAAGAAAGAAAAGTTTGCACAAATGTTCAATGCACTTTACTTGAAAGAGTGAGTAGTACCACCAGAACTCTAGAGATCAATGCCACATTTCTCCCATTTTTCGCTTAGGTTTGGTCATTGTTCTCCAAGATTTATTTTGATATCTTCAAGAAAATCCTTGGTTGCCTTACTTCTTTTTTAGTTTTTTGACCCTAAGGGCAATTAAAGGCATTGTCCCGTTTTTGGGGTTCTGAGCTGTCGGTACTCTGATCGTCTGCAGCCCAAGCAACCAGGTTGTTGCCTATGTGCATGGCGCGTTGGTGCAGTCTTAGGTTGGGTGGGGTTCCGCTCCTCCCTCGTCCGTCCGGCTAATCCGGGCATCAGGCGTTGCCTTGTACCAATGTTGACCTTGAGACTCGATTTGCTCCCGTTCATTCGACATCATCAAGTTCTTCGAGTTGCTGTCCTACACTAGCAGTTGCTGTGCCCTAAGAAGCAACAATGTAGATGCCGCTAAAGCACCGCATCTATAGCACACATAGCTGCCAACCCGGATCACTCAGAGTGCCCGTTATGCCGGCGACTACGCCTTCTATTTTAGGCCTCCCAATTTTGTTGAAGAAAACAAAGGATTAGAAAAGAGAGTCCAACGAACTTAGGTATAAAACACACCCTCTGAAAATATGCAGTGTTTAGTAGGGTACCCCTTGGATTACTAATTATCAATGAATTTTGATCATTAGAAATTGTAGTAAAACGTAGCTCACTATACTCGAAATATTGCTAAATGAGACTTTTTTGATGATTTTCACCAATATATGTTGGGTTTTATTAGGTATTTTTCCGACCATTTTGTGCCCTTTTATAGCCTTTTGTGCAAAGTTTTATCCTTGCAAATTATATAACGAAAATACTTTAGCCAAGAATTTGGTGCCCAGACGAGAGCCTATATATCAAGCAAAAGTTTTGTGCTTTGAAAGGTAGAAGAGGGGAGGACGCGGAGAATTCTTTGAGGGGCTATTCTTCAGAGGAATTTGGTGTGAAAATTACGGGGCGTTTAGTCAATGCTGACAGCATTTTTCAGGGTGGATCCTAGAGACCTTTAGAATGTCTATTTTCTCAATTTTTTCTAAGGAACGTAGTACACTTGAAGAGCTCATTTGAAAAACACGGCCTACACTGTCATAAACATCATTTTAAAGCCTCAAAATATCCTTGTGAAAACCTTTGTTAAAGGGCAAAGATAAGACAACAACAAAAAAATCCACAGGGAAAATCTGAGATGACAAATTGGTGAATTTTACCTCCCCTGCCTAATGCTCTGATGCATTCTAAGCAATTAATGCAGGCCTCATTCTTCACTCTTCTTGCACGAGAAATCCTTGGATTCCAAATTCCACCCTTGAACTTCACTTTTAGTCAAAAATATTCTTAGAAATACTTACCTAAAAAGTCTTCATGAAAAGTTAATTCATAATTTAGATTTGTCTCCTTTGATTGTGAAGTACCAACTTTAGTGTCTTTACAAAATGTCAGATTATCTAGTTTGATGGGCTTAGACGTTTTTTGGGAGATTCTTTGGCCTAAAACACGTTAGCATTTTAGCTTGCAATCTTGCATTGATGCCAATTTTCAGCAAAAACAAGCTTAAACCAATTTTGAAAGGTACACGAAAAAGGTCAAAAAATACCAAAAATTCCAAAAAATAGAATTTGACGAAAGTGGTCGAATGTGCAAAATCATTGAGGAAAATCGTGGTACTCTAAAAAGTAAAAAACGAACAATAATTTTCTAAACAAAAATGTGGAAAATTGGTTAATTTTGCTTTGTCCAATTATTCAACAATTTTCATCAATTAAAGCTCGAAGAAGCAGACACACTTGTCATGATCCTCCTGGTTTCCCCGTCAAAAAATGTGCAAAAATTCTCACGCAATTATGAGCTGTAGTTCTGTTCTTCTAGTTACTTACCGGCCCTCCTTCTCGTCTGCTTTTTTGCACAGAAAAACTTTTGATCTTGAACTTGAAAACCCCGTCGTCCGTTCGAAGTTCTGTTGGTGCAAGTTTGCGCGGCAGCATCAGTCTCAGTGTCTCAAGCAAGCGTTCGTTCAGCAGCAAGCAGAATAGCAGCTCAGGCTGAGCACTACTCAGAGATGATCCGCTTCAACAGCTGATTCCGAAGCGTAGTGCAACGTCAGTTGGCACTCGGTTTGCGCAGAGTTAACATCCTCTGAGGCATACTGAGACTAATTTTGAACTGCTTATAGTCCACACCACAGTGAAATCAACTTCCAAGTGAAAGAAAGAACAGTGAGAAAAGAAAATTAGTGAAAGCTTTCGGAGTCATGAACACTTACTAAAGTAAAGGTAAGCAAAGAACCCTACAAAAAAGTGATTTTAGTAGATTTCGAAATATTGACTTGTACTGCAAATAATTGATGGACAAAATTAAGTTTGTCCAATACTTTTCAATCTTAGTCAAGATCTAAATAATGTAAAGACTGAAAAAAAGGTTTTGGCTCTAAGCTCCAATTTTATCAGAACAAAGCTCAATCACAATCATCAAGTATCTTTTGTTTTGGTCAAAAACTCTTTTTTTGTGACAATGACTGATCATCTGTTTTTCAAATATTTTTTTCTCACCTAACCAAAAATGGACTTAGCAACAAAGTAGGTTAAGATTTCCCTCATGCATATGTGTATGTTAATTAGATCAGAGGACTAATTAGTAATTACAGTACATTCCATATAGGTCCCCCCATTTTCCTTTTATATCAAGGCCAGAAATGTTTAGGCTTTGAAGATCCCCTTATTCTTCTTTTGAAGTGTGGAAGGCCAAAGCAATGACAAGTTGAAAATAGAGAAAGACACTTTGATATCTATCTCAGAAAGAAAATGATATCAAAGAATGAAAATCACAGATGCCTACTGATAGAAAAGTGCATAGAGGTCTCTTTTGTAACATGTCCTCGTCAATTGATCAGTAATGAGGGGGGAAGCAAGAGACTTTTGCAAGATTTCAATCCATTGTACAATGACATTATTTTTGCTGCAAGAATGCACAAAAAACCCTAAAACCTTCTGTAAAGTAAACTCAAAAGATTCATTTTAATAAATGCTACAGGTGTCTGTACATAAAAGTCCTTATGTCGTCACTTTGCTTTGAAAAGGCCTTCACTCCATTGTATTTCTAAGAAGATTTTGCATATTTTGTGCTCCAGGCTCCTTCTCCTTTCAATTTTCTCCATTATGAGCTGAAGATAAATGATATTCCTATATTTTGATCAGTCTGAAGCATGTCATAATGATATGGAAATCCTGACTTTGAAAAGAGGGGGTCTTGAAAAATCAAATTCCATTAGGATTACAATCAGAGCTAGAGTGAATCCTGAGTTCAAATCTGCAAACCTAACAAGCCATATAACTTTTTAAAAGTCACAAAGTATGATGCAAGAGTAAACTAATCTTATGAGTGATCTGAAGTGGACAAAGTCACGACTACTCTATACACTCTAAAGTAAGATAGGGTGAAAGTACTGAAAGTCCAAAAAAGAATCATTTTTTCCTTTGTAATTGGCTTTTAGTGTGGGAACTGCAGCTCACATAAATGCCAAGATCGTTAGGAAATGGTCCATCTCACTCTTCTCACTCGCGCTAGACAATTAAAGTGTGGAAAAAGGTCTTGCTCTGATGACCCTTTTGTCGTACTATTTCCAATTTCTCAGAGATAAGGAAATTAGGTAGAATACTTAATAGGGACTAGACAGTAGACATGTTTCTCTAATAATAGAGTCTAGGAACGTGACTGCTGACTAAATGTGATTCTCATTTTTACACTTATAGAAAAGGCTGTTTGACCTTTTCAAACACTGTCAGAGTCTTTCATAGTCTAGCATTTCATCAATTGGACTTTTTACTAACTAGTTACATATCTAGGTACAATTACCAAGCAGATGTCTTACCTTATATAACAGCATCTATGAAAAGCAATTTATATGACATTGTTGCCTATAATGATTTCCAATCAAGCAATCAATCTACCCAATTACCAAAGTAAAAGAAAGGAGGTCATCGACATCGTATTAGACTAGTACACGCACTTTCATAAACAAGAAGGGTGAGTTGAGTTTTCTACATACTTACCCACAAGATACCTACCTTGATGAACTTTCATGTAAAATTAATTGACAAATATTTGATCCATTATCTATGATGTAAAAGGTATCTATGATCCATTTAAGAGAGGTGTGTATAAAAATTGACTCACCCTACCAGATGAAAGCTTTTAATGAGACAGTGTTATGATTCCCAATCAAGCCATCAATCCCCCCTAAAGAAAGATGGAGTGTAAAGGTGTGGTTAAAAGTTTCAAATTGCGTTTCTCTTCTTTCCTCTCGCTGAGTAAACTCCTAATCGGTAGGTCCATCGACGATTTGCCGCTGGGTTTTTGCTTGTAAAGATTCTTCAAGTTTTGATGGATAATTTGTAGTAGCAGCGTCAGCAGGCCAGGAGGCAGCAAGCAGCAGCAGCAGCAGACGAAGAGATGAAAGTTTGAGAATCCGAGAAAATCTTGGTTGCAGACTTGACTTTAAGTTAGCCGCCTGACATACAACTTCTAAGATATCTCAGCGCGGGTGTCTCTCTTTTTTTACTTCTTCTCCAACAAGATTATCGTTTAGACAAGCTGCTAACTCAGCCTTGACTAAGATCTTTAGAAAAAAAATTTCACAGCTAGATGAAGAGAAGAAGATATTCAAAAATGCAACTTGAAGGAATTACGAAAAAAATATCTTTGCGAAAGGTCGAGAGTTGTACCATCAATGAAAAATTGAAAAAGATGCTACTTCACATTGCACACACTATGTTAAAAGGCCAAATGTTTGTCCAAAAAGGAGATTTTTACAAAATCTACTTTGAATATTTGTTACCTGCAGAAAGTGAGTCACCGTAATAGGTGATTTTCTGTGTTTTTTCATGGGAAAAATCCTTTTTTGGACAAAACATGGACTTTTGGAATAGTGTTATTGCAATGATTGCAATTGAAATCTCTTGGGTCTATTGAGTAGGATAATCCCAAATTAGTTTGTGTATCTCTAATCATGCATGTACTAAAACGTAGTAGGTTTTCCTTACGTCATCTTCTTAGAAGATAAATGGTCATAGCAAGACTTTGGACATTTGTAAACCGATATTTTTTGTTCTGAAAACTTATCTTTAAAATATATCTCTACATGCATGCAGAAACTGGTTTGGTTATGAATTATTGAAAGGTTTTCTTAAGAGGTGGTCAATGCAGTAGATCTATCAAACCGTTGTTCAATATCTCCTCCTGCTGCCTCCTTTTAAATTCCTTTTTGGGTAGGTTCGGATATCACCTTGTTCAACCCAGCTGCTGCCTGATGCTCTTTGTTAAAATCATTCCAAAGTCTCAGCCTTCAATCACAAAGATATTCTGATATGAGTAGAGGTGGAACGCTACTGAATTCTTGAGCTCTAATACCAATGTCACTTTTGATTTGAGAAAAAGAAAAAGTAAAGGTAGCTTAATAATTCTTTAGATTTCTGACTAATCAAAAAATTCCATCATTGATGAGGATGGCATGATGCTCTGAAGCGAAATTGGCATGTAATTAAATTAATCACGATAGATAACTTGATCATGAGAAATCTGTTCATGCGTCTGGATTTCTGAAGGTTTTGAGGCTTGAAACCTGGAGTAATTTGCTAAGAAACTTTTGCTCTGCACAAGAGTTCATCTCATCACATATTTGAGACCTTATAAACTACCATAAACAGATTGAAAAAGACTTTCTAAATAGTTTTCTGTGAAACAATTTCAAAATGTTTTTTTACGAGTGATGCAAGGTGTAATTCCAACTTGAGAATTTTTTTGAAGGAAATCAAGTAGCAGATGAGCTTCTCTTCTTCTGCCTTTTTATGACTTATATAAAAACGCAATCTGTGGTTTTATCTCATAGGGAAAAACATTGAGGATCCTTGAACGAGTTTCCTTGCTTTGAGTCCTCCTCCTCCTTCTTCAATCTCGGAAATTCGTGTTCTCATTATTTCTTCCTTTGAAGTTTACATTTCTAGGGTTTTTCAATAGCTTCTTTTATCCTTGATACTAGTATCTGCATCTCTATTGATATACATCTCAGCAATATTATTATCTCTCTTTGAAAACAATTGGAAAAACTTCATGTTTCACCAATATTTTATACTTCATCAAAGAAACACGAGAATCTAAGGTCATCTATACTTACAACGTTGTTTTATCCTTCACCATTTTACCTTTTTCAGTAATAATACTAGGGTGGACCCTATTTGATAAAAAAGTGCTTCTTCTTTCTATTATTCAAGCACTTTTTTCAAGTCGCTAAGTTCTCCTTTTGATTGCAACTCGAGATAATAAAACGTTGGCTTTGCATTCACAATTGTGCCACACCATAATTAGCACTTATAATGATTCTCGCTTTTAAAAGCCGCACCGCAATAGGGCCAGATGTCTAGTGCATTTCCTTTATGTATCCCCCCAAAACCAGAGAGATAAGAATCTACGTTAAGGACCTTTTTCAATGGAATCTCCTAGGAAAATTACATCTTATGGTTGCACTTGAAAATGACTATGAAAAGGTACGTAAATCTTCGATAATCATAGTGAAGAAGAACCCAAGTCGAAAATCTGGTGATTTTTCTGTAACCTTATCGATCACGAAAATCGATGCTAGGGAGGTTTGAATCTGAGTTCATAATGATTTTGATGCACCACAGCATCATCATAAAATTCTTCTACTGCATGGGCTGCTGGTCTGATCCCCAAGAAGAAAATGATTTTTGCATACTAAATGATAAATATTTGATTGAATTACGAATTTAACCTTAGCCTCGGACCGCCCCAGGAGTTCTATGCCCAATGCCATTTCCAATGCAATTTTGAATTTATCAGCAAGCTTAGATTATGAACAACATCTCAGTGAGTTGGGGGCCGTTATGGAAAACCATTATAATTGATCTGATTGGCCTTTTGAAGCAAAGAAAATAATTCACAAGAAGAAAATCCTGAGTTGTGTGTTAGTGTAGGGTGAGACAATGTTTCTGCACACATCCAAACAGTATTAAGACAAATATTTTACAAGGAAGAAAGTAAAAGAAAATTAAAGATTAAAAATTAATCTCTCTCGGCCCTTCGGGCCTCGGGTTCTCCGCTTTTTTTAGTGTTGCAAAAATTAGTTTTTTTGATGAAATCTGACCTTACTCCAAACCTGCAAGAGCTCACTTTACTGATGCCCTAAACATAATCATCGATTTATCGAGAAAATTGAATTTTCTCGGCATGAATCAAGGCTATTGGTCTTGTAAACTTTGTGATCCATTAGCCAAAAGTTTATCATCTGTTGATTACCTTATATAGTAACTCTGCAAGAGCATCATCTACCCTTGAAAATTCAGCCTAAAAGAATCACGATTTTGGCCAGAGCAAAAGGTCACTTTTTCGTTGTCTCAACTCGAGCAATATTGTTCCCACCACAAACTGGCCTTTTTTTGCTACTTCATGTCATCGGCAAAAGCTTGGTGATCACGAGAATATGGCCAAATGCATTTTACGATGAGTCTTTGAAATCATCAAGCTCAAGATTTCTTATCTTTATGGCCAATTTTCGTACTTCTTTTGCTTTGTTGTCTCCTAGTTTCTGTGTGCACAATGTAATTTTAAGCTCATAAATTGGTTAGTGAACAAAAGTTGCTTAAAGCACTGCAATTTTACTACTCTAAAATTACCTAGAAATTATCCCTAAAAGCCAAGCTACCAGAGAATTTTTCTTGACTGCCTCATTCCCAAGGTTAAAGGATTGAGAATTGCAAGTCTTCTTGTACTAAAAAATAATGATAATTTTCAATAAACAGTTAGTATATGCTAACGCTCCAATTATTTCTTGATTCATGATCAGGCTGTTTTGACCCAGCATCTCCTAATTAGCTCAAGGGGCTTTAAATACTAGGGGGCAACCAAAATTGGCTATTAGCCCAGACCCAACCAAAGACTCCTTGAAAAACCAATGATAATGATAGTTTGTAAAAGTGTGGAACCTTCTCTAGAGTAGCTTGGTAGCTTGTGATTAAAAGTATAGTAAGCGCGGAATCCTTTGTGGAGACATAAGAAGGTGCTAATATCTAAAGTTCAAAAAGTAAGTAGCAATTATCCCCTGGTATTAAGGTAAATTAAATCATTCACAAGGCTAGAAATATAAGGCTATTAAGACAGGAAATTGCTAGCTATTTAGAAGTTACAACACAAAGGAGAACTGGTCTCATAAAAAAGCATAAAGAAAGAATGTTTCATCTTCAAAAAAAGCCACCAACTTTTTTTAAACAAGGCCCACCCTACGATTTTTACTCAAAAGGGAAGTTTTTAAGAAATAGGGTCCATCCTAGTATCTCTAAAAAGGTAACGTTTTATAAAATATGGCCCACCCTAGTATTTATACTATGAAAAAGGCAACTTTTGTGTATCATCCTATGATATTTCAAAAAGCCCAAAAGCTGCCAAATCTGAGCAAAGCTACAAATAGTTTTCTATAGAAATTGACAGGTGAAAAATCATTGAAGAAAAAAACCAACAAGTTCCATCATTTTTCCTAGGTAGTAGTAGAAAAAATCTTGAAACATGACCTTGTTGATGTAGGAAAACCCATCATAAACTTGAAGAATTTTCTGCTGAAATGCCTCCTCTTCTTGAAGTAATTCGATAGACCACCATCCAAGATTTTTGGTTTTTTTCCTTCTTCCTATCCAAGACGAAAATGATGCCTTTTTCTAAAAACATCTTATCCACGGATTTTCTAGATGATTAATCTTGTTAACACAAAATCAACGATCATCTAGATTTTTTAGATGCTCTCAAGGTTACTCTTGAATTTTCGTTCGCATTTAGAAAATGGTTTAATGATCTGAATCCTCGACCTTTACTTTCCAAAAATAGCCAAAGCAAACCTGACATTTTCGATACTACTCTAATTTCTTTTTGTACCAATAACCAAATGCTTACTTAAACCTGACATTTTCGATACTACTCTAATTTCTTTTGGACCCAAATGCTTGCTTTTAAAAATGGGATCAATTTGTGGTTACAATCCTAATGTGACTAATACGAGTCTAAGCACATAATTAGAACTTGGAAGACTCTTAATGATCCATGAAAGTGAGAAAAACTCTAAAGTGACAAAAAATGAATAGTAAAATTACAGAGTAATTCTGATGCGGTTTTTGGCCAAAAAGATTGATGATACATAATACAAAAAGTGTTTTACAGTACAAAAAAGTGATCAAAGATCATCGATTTACATGGGTGTATAATCATACAGTTTAGCTCTTAGGCGATATATGTAGATTTTTTAACGGTAACAAAATGATGTGATCTTTTTAGAAAAAAACCAGCGTTGACATATCTAATGCAAAAATGGCATTTTGAACGAAGAAGTAGTTGTATGCACATGATAAAGATGAAGCTATTGCTTCCCTATTGGATTATGCCCTTAGTCTGTATGTAGAGACTAATTTGTATAGGCGTTGACCTTGTCTGTGTTAGAGCATCGAAATAGAGCATCAGCAGCAGCATATCTCATCTCATTCTAGAACTTTAGAGACTGCTGCTCATCCAATAATTTGCAAGGGCAAATGTCACTTTGGTACCGTTGAGATTCTATCACCCATTTTCTTTCAATTTTTGTCGCGCCTCTTAGCTCCATTGTGTGTATTGCGTAATAAGAGACTTGACATTTTGTCCTCAAAGGAAGACAACCAATTTTGAGTCTCTACCTTTACCTAATTCGTCTTTAAAATAAATGCGAGCGAAGCAAGCTAAAAAATGGCCCCTTTTGGTAAGAATAATCCAACAAAAGTGGGTAAAAATATTCCAACAAAAGTGGGTAAAATTGTGAGTTTCGTTAATGTTGTTGGGACACCAACGGCTTTGATGATAAACCTTGCTCGCTTCGCTCGCGCAAAATATTTAGTCTTTTCACATATTTATGACATATTTCTTTACTTTATTTCAGTTACTTTGAGGAGCAGCAGCGCCAACAGCCCGTGGCTATGGTTTCTCGTCGCAAGATTTTATCGCGATCTCGCGATGATTTGAATTTGGACTGTAGCGATTCTTTTCGGCCCGGGGAAAACAAAGAAGAAGAGGATGTGTGGTACGCCAAAGAAAAGCTGTACAAGGTAAGAACCAGGGGAAGACAAAAGGAAGTCATTTTCCTTGCTTGAAAACGAGTCATTTCGGATAGTATATCGGTTCTCGGTTCTCAGCAGCACTGGGTACTGTAAGACCGATTTTACCACACGTTGAGTAGTAGAGATGTTACAAAATCTTAGTGGAAAAGACACGAAAGAACAGAACAGATGTTGAGAGAGAAGAAAAAAAAATGAAGTACTTGATGCTAATTACTCTTGAAATGTGGATTTATGTGCAGCTCAATTTTTGCAAAGTCTTTTCAAAAAACGATTGCATCAACAACTTGTTTTTGTCGAAATTCTACAAAGTTTTATTTACAACAGCTTGCCATGTCATCAAAATTATTTTCATATTTATATTTTGTACCTATCTTGTCTTTGATGCAATATTGGACCAATCATCAATATTGCCATCATCAATATCCGTAACAATATTGAAATGAGACACTTTTGGTAATTTCTGACTTCTCCAAGGTTACCTAACTTTTTAGATTTTTTATGTGATATTTGATGCAAGTGTTTGGTGATACGTACTTCTAATACGTATCAGAAATGTAATACTTTACTACATTACTAAAGTATGAAGAATGTAGCTCATTCCTAATAAAATATTTACCATAGCATGTCAAAGTCTGTCCGTGTACCGTATCACGATTTTCTCATTCTTTCAGACCTTTCAGAATCCAATAGATGTATTTTTAGAATTCTTTTACAACATCCTTTTCCTAAAAGTTCAAAAGAGAGTATTCCATTAAAAAAAGAGTAGTTTTACTACGCAAAACTTGGCTTCCGATTTGGACTTTTAGGAATTTCCAAAACTGTCTCAACTTCTCAGCAGACACTTAATGATAGAGTCAAGATAGTCTGGAATGGTATCATCTGTGAAGGTTCATCCTATTCGTCTTAGTGTCAAAACTAATGCATGTCAAGGAAGTAAACATCAACGTTGTTCTGTGACAAAATCGATGCTTCAAACTCAGGTTTTCTAAGTGTCATAATTGTGATGTCACATCTTCTTTACAAAACGTTGATGATCATGATGCTTCTTCTCTTAGTTGTAATTTTGTTGCACTTTTGTTCAATTAGAGCTTTGATTGGGACTTCAATTTAGGCATTATTCAGTAGCTGTTCCAAATAATCAATTTTTTTTCGAGAACGGAACTAAAAGTTGACATTTTACAGAGACTCTTCTTAAAGTTTGATTTTTATTTTGCTGCTTTTCAAACGTTTACAAGCTCAAAAATGGTTTGTGCAAAGATACTTTGACAGGTTCTCACACCGGTAATACCAAAAAAGACGATTTTCTACGTTCCGTTATCACCCATGTCGGGGGCACGAGTAGAGTTCAAGACCATCAAGAACTGCTGCTGAGTAGTCTATTATAAGTCTCTTTTTCAAGTGTTCTGCAAGTTAGGCCTACTCAGATATATTGATAAATTCGACACCCACTAAGTATGGTTACAACACTAGTAACTCGTGATACTGTTGCTTAGCACACTTCTATAAAATCGCAAATTTGCTAAAAAATTCAAAATTCCCAAATAATATTTTTTTGAGATATTCCTCCAATTTTGGACAGGATTTAATGTACTTTTTCAATTGATTAATAGACCAAAATATTGATTTTGGTTCAGTGTGCATTTTGTGTGTATGTGGTGATGATGATAGCGTGATTCATTTTTGTAAGCGGAGGAGCAGCCGAACTGCAAGCGAAGCCCTACTGATGATTTGAGGAAGTAATTTGCACCATTTGCTACTACCTTTAAGATCAAGCTGAGCATTAGCAAATGCAAAGACTTGAACTACTCAAAAGATTTTCACGATTTTTGTCACTCTAACAGAGTCATTAAAGCCATTGATAGATGTGTGTTAGGCTTCAACGTTTGTAAGCCTAGAAGGGTCTCTTAATTGCTCGTCAGGTACAGTTTTTAAGAAGCCCTAGGCTTTAAAGACGTTTATTTCTAGTGCAGAACCATGGTTGGTGGTGGTCAAAAGTCTTCGATTGAAGGATAAATTAGTGTTATTATTTTAGTACCCGACAGTTTAGAACTCAAATTACTGCCCCAAAAATGTCTTAAAACTGTATGATGTTTGAAAATCACCCAAAATGTTTCATTTTACAACCAAATTTTTTGAGGGGGTCAACTGAAACATTATTTTGTTTCAAATGTAACATTTTGGTGATTTTCAAATTCTGTAAATAATATTTTGACCCATTTTAATTTTTGAGTAAAAAATGTCAAATTAGAACAGTGTGTAAAGTTCTTGAGAATAATCAATAGGAAGACGTAAATTAATTGCTCAAAAATCGTGACCTCCTTACTGTCAAATTTTGTATGGCAAAACTGTGAAATACCAAGTTGTACATAGTATGCACCACAGAAACCAATAAGCTATTAAAAGAGGTGGTATAGGAACTGTAGACATTGCCTACACTTTTATGAGACTCAGCATCATCTCAGCTCGTATCATAAAGAGTAAAACAACATATCAGAATGGATGTCGTAAAACCAATTACATAAGTAATATTCCCTCACGACTTCTCTGCTTTGAATGGTTTTTAAACCATTCAAAACTTCTCAGAAATTCTCATCAATTTCTGGGTAATTTACCAGCGGCAGCAGCAGGCATTTAACCTTAAATATTTGGTGATTATGCCTCTCCTAGGATTTCCCAATTTTTTGACTTTTCCTCAACATGAATTCTAAAGGATATGAATGAAATTGCATCTTACCATGACACAATAGGAAATTGATTTGGTTACGAGATTCTGAAGCCTCTGACTTCAATAAAAAGACAGAGTATAAACCACGAGATAGGCTCTAAGACGTGATGCAAAAAATATTCGCTTTTCATGACTCATGATGTTGCTTGGTCTGGATTATGATTTGGCAAAAACCATTTGAATTGAAATTCCAATTCTGTTAATTAAAACTGTGAACTGTTACTCCTTTGTTGTGTCATGTGTGATGTGGCTTTTTAAAATCAATTTTGGTAGGCATACTAAATTGGGGTTTGAACCTTAATTTTTGTACTACTACTTCAAAATTCCATTTTATTTTCCGTTGTTGATTTTTGGTTTAGAAGAGTGATGACAATTTTTGGAAAATGACATGGACCATGTGCTCTACTGCAAACTGACAGCCTGTGGGAAATCCTTGTCATTGCCAAAGCTAAGCAATCCTGAATTGTGCACAAATCCATGAAAATCTCTGGAGCATCACACCTGATGATCATGATGATGATTCAACATAGAGTAGCTACCTATCGTCAGACTTTCCTCTGAGGCTAGCATCAAAATGGAGACACCTCCACTTTTAACTTGTGGTTTCAAAACCAAAGGACACAAAATTATGCCCCAAGTCAACATTGAAAAACATTTTCAAATCGTGAAAATTCTTCAATGGTTTTGCTCAACCATTTCTACAACTCAAGAAAAACTAAGTGACATACTCTACTCCCTCGACCCTTCGGGCCTCGATTAGCTCGTTTTAGAAAAACCAATCCTTTTTGAATGGTAACTGCAACAATGGACAACCTAATGTGGTATAAAGCATACTGTTGGCAACTTTTAATCTTAACATATTGTCCTAGAGATTTGCTTCCCTAATAGCAATAGAACGTTGATCAAACGAAGTTCAAGTTGCCTTTTCAGGCAACAGCCCTTTGGTATTTTGCGATTTGCCACACCCGATTATGAATGTATAACATTTATATAGAACGGGTTAAGCGGAAGAAGAAGGAGCTGTAGTGCTGATTTTAGACAAATAAGGACTCCAATTTTGGGTATAGGTGTACCTTAGAACACAAGGTCATTTAGAGTAACACCGTTCGAAAAATGCGGTCGATATGAAGTTTAAATTCTCACACCTCACTTCTTCAAGAAAGAAGCAGAAAAAAATTGAAGATGAACTTAGAGGAGTCTAGCCTAAAGGCAATAAGTAAAGCAAAAATATATCTAAAGATGGGATGCTTCCTGAATATACCAACTGCTTCAGACTCTGGATACGCAAAGCACTGCTATGAGAATTCTTGGATATAGCCAAAAAGTGGGAGGGGCTGACACCCACCTTCTTTTGCACGAGGTGTCACGCCTCCGCTTAGATAGTACAAATTTTTTGCCACAAAATGCAAACCAATAGATCTCCAGAGGGTTTGAATCTATGTAAATTCTAAACTGATGGACTTGAATTCAAGACTTGTTGATCAACAACAGTAAATCTCAGCAGCAGCTCAAAGCAGCAATAAAAGAGCCTTCAAAAACCGCTAGAAAACTTGCCAAAAAATCAGCCAAGTCAGAAATCTGTACTGTCTATTGTCCAAATAGGGAAAAAATGAAGGGGATTTGGTGCTTGTGTCTGAATTTTTAAGGTCATATTGGAAAAAGGTAAACAATACGACCTAGAGAATATATCTCAATTTTAACCTTGCGTTCCTTTTGGTGATGTTTTTTTAAAGCTGGCACTTCTAAGCTAGGGATCAATTCTATACGTTTGACTCTAAATCTGTAATGATTAATTGTTCCTTGGAAAATACAGTAGAGCCAATTATAATTGACCTTGTCATTAAGCTTGAAACTGCTCTAAATGCCAAAATATGTGTCAGAATTTTGGCATTTCATTAACAGGTTCAGAGTGTAGGGCTACAGTAGTGTTGAAAACAATTACTAGGCGATAAAAGATTATGCATCCAGCTTCGACCTTTTCAGGACACCAGAAAATGTATCTGTTTTGAAGGTCGAGTTGATAGACTTTTGAGTTGGAATTTTTCGCGCCATTCGCGAGTTGTTGCTTCGTGCCTCTGCCCTATTTTCTTGTATCACGACACAGTAGATTCTGTAGTACAACACCTTAGATAATTTCAAGAATTTCCATTCATTCTTGATGAGCTCTGACCTTAAAGCAACAAGCCAAAAAATGCATCGATTGTATGTTGTTGTTACCAACCTCCCCTATTCTAAAGCATTTCGTGGTGCAATAACCATTTTGCATCAGTATCAGCCTCCTTCTCCAAGTCTTTTCCTGGAACTGATTCTTTGGAGTGTAAAAGAGCTTTAACTAAATCTGACATAATTGATTGACCACCTATTGAGATGGTCAGGTTGAGTCAGTAAATCCTACTTGAATCAGTTTTGGAAACTTCCATTGTAAACTACAGTACAGTAAAATAAGAGTTGTAACTTTAGCATAAACTAAAATAGAGGTGATTTAGGGAAAAAGGGAACATTTTCTAAACCATTTGTTTTTATTTGCTCAATGTACGTTAGCTAAAAAACCTAGCAATTTACTAGAAAGTGTCGGTTTCCCTCTTTCTTGCAATAAATGCCAAATTGTGGGCTAATTTCACATAAAAAATATCTTGAAAGTATTGAAGTGCAAATTGACTTTGAACTGAACTGCATTATTCTGTAAACGCATAGCTCTAAACAAAGATTGGTAGCTGGCTCTAACCAGTTTTTGCACATTTTTGAGTCATGAAGTCCTGAAGTTGCATTTTTTGGTTGCACACCTCGTTTACTAAAATTGAGAGGAGCAGGACTTAACCAACAAACGTTTTTTGGCCTGACTTTTTGAAGTCAAGTGGAAATAGCAACTCTTTTTTAAACCCCCATTCTTCTCTATTTCCAACATGGAAATAATCTCATTGGCAGTTCATATCCTTCCAAGTATTTTACTACTCTTATGGCTATCTACAAAATGCCCAAATAAAGAATAAAGAAAACAAAACAAAGAACTATTAAAAATCATTTTGAAAAAGATAATTTTATGACTTAATTGTCCAGCTTCTTGATAGGCAAAAAATTATATTTGTTTTAAACTTGAAAAAAAAGTTTTTAAGAGACAATTTTTACCTCATGGAAAAGATGACTTTTCATTTTGTGCAAACCTTTTCACAATCATTTATGAACTGGAACAACAAGCATCACAAAACCAAAATGCGGAAATCATGGTATAGGTGCTATACAAGTCTAGTAGTAGTAGCATTACTACAACAAGGAGTTGACATTTCACCAGGAAATACCCTTTTGAAGAGGAAGCACATCAGTAGAAATCGTGCTCTGATACTACCTACTTTTCCATGACCACGTTTTTTTTTTCTTCTCTCTCTCTTCTCCTGAGTTGAGTCTTGAGGCATTGTTGTGGTATCTTATATTCAAGGCAAATTGAAGTTCACCTTTCAGCTTTGCGTAGGAGTTTAGGAAGAGCAGTTGCAGCTCAAGAACTCAACCATATTTCGACCGATATTTTTGACAACTTGTTGTCAGCAGTTTAGTTATTCACTGATATTTAGTCTGAGCAGTAAGAAGTTCTGCTTCTCAGAAGTTCGAACCACTTTGCCCCCTACCTGAAAGGCCACCTTAGCCTGCACCTAACTGAGTGAACTCCCTGCTGGGGCTAAGGAACCGAGCAAAGATGACAGGCAACGGCCCGTTGAACTCCATGCAAATCTTTATTAAGATGTAAATGATAAAACGACTCTAATTAGGTGCTATTAACAGCATGAAATATCTACAATTTCTTTCAAGATGTCGGATCTTTAGTTCCTGAAACTCTCATCATAGTACATTTTGGCTGATTTTCAAACAGTATGTAGTAAGCCTTATTGAATCCTTTGGAGGAGGATCCAAAAGAGGTTTTGAACTGCACTTAGGTAAGGTACCAAGTGCTCCTATGCATTTCTAATACAGTTATTCTTGCTCAAAGGAGCCTAATAATTGGTCCATTAAGGACAGCAAAATGCGTAAATAGCTCGAGGATATTTACTGTTGTGGGCTCTAATGACTGTTAGTACAGTAAAAAGGCTTGAAATTGTGTGTGGGGGCCTTGCTTCTTGACTCCTCAAAGAAATAATAGTAGTCGGCATGTTGGGCTCCAATTACAAGTGGCATTAGAAGAACAGGAATGTGTTGACCATTGAAAAGAAGGCGGAGGAATAGGAGGTTGAGGAGGGGTACAATCAAAAAACGAGAGGAGATGTTGCTTCTACAAAAACGTTTGTTGCTTCCCCTTGCTCTGAGGCTCCTCAATGCACTTTGGTCAATTGCACTCCCCTTTATGATGAGGCATGAAAAAAAGTGTTCCTTTTGGCTCTATGTAGAGTTGCACATACTAGCCTCATTCTTAGAAGATCCTTCCGGAATGATTCTCTTGTGAACTCCTCCTCAAGGAATGTGCATGACTTTTAATTATCACGAATCTTGTGAAGTTTGCATTATAAAATTCAGTTCTGAATCACTAAAACTTAGTTTTGTAAAGTCAAAGTTAGATAGAATTAAATGGACTAATGAATTTAACATGATTTATGTCCCATGTCAAGTTCATCCCCCTCCTATGAAATTGTAGATCTCAATTACTACATTTCATCATAAGTCTCATGTTTACACATATGTCTCTCTCGCTCCTCTCCTTGTCGTTAGTCACACACTTCACAAGTTTGACAGGTTGGATGGACCTTCTAATCATAGAGGTGTGAACATGTGGTTCAGAACATCTTCTGCTGTAGTAGACCATTTTTTGCACTAATTTTCAAAAGAGTAATACACCGCAGCATGCCACAAAAATCTATCTAAACATCAATTCATTCAAGCATAACAATGGAAGTATTGGAGCAATGGTACTAGAGCTGGGGATGGATGCAAAAGCTCCTCCTCCATTTTTCACAACGTAAACACATGACGTTTAAAACTGACGCAAGTTTTACAGTCTCTTCTCAAGCTCTGCACTGCTTGACATATATGGTGCAAATGACCAATTGCACTGACTGCTGAGCCAATAATCGATTTGTCAACTTTGCTCTACACTCTGATGTGCTAGAACTTATAATCCATATTTTTGGCCTGATCCATCAAAATCAAGTTTTGAGGAATCCGTTAACTGTTGATCCTCCTTGCTGCCTCTTTTAGATTAAAATTCTCAACGTGGGATTCTGAAACATTAAAAAATTCTAGTTTTTTCTAAATTGTTTTGGGTCTATGTAATCTAAAGTCTAGACGTAATAATTCTTTAAAAATGTCCATTTTTGGAGAGATAAAAGCTATGACTTTTTGATTCACATGTGGATTTTTGTCATTTTTGACAATTAGTAGTAGTATAAGTACATGTAGTTGGCCAAACAAAAACCACTGGAGGGTAATGAAATGCTCCAATTAGGGCGTGAAAACTGCTTCGTTTTGTTACTAAAAAGGGTCTATCCCAGGGTCATAAATGAAGGTCAGTTTATGTCTCTGTCTGCTGATGCCTTCTCCTGCTCTATAGAATTGACAATTGTCAGAGGAGCAGCAAAAGGAAGTGGAATTCACATAGGTTCATAGAGAGTTGTAGTACATAGTTGGTAGTGATGATGATGACTGACATCCATAAATAGGTTACTCCAGCAAGGCCAAATTGTCGTCAACAAAAGTTCTCCTCTCAATCTCTATGTCATTGATTCCTTATGACATATGACAGTGTTGACCATTTTTGTATGCACCTTACCTACTCTGCTTCAGAAATATTCCAAGCATTTTCTAGGCCTCAACGATGCCATTGATACGTCGTCTGCTTTACAAGGTTTCATTCCACGCCAGATCAATTCAATATCAGATATTTTCTCGCTCCAATACATTTCAATTTTACCATTGCATTCCATCCATTTTGAAGAATCTGATTGGCTAAGGTCACAATGTGTCATTATTGACCCTTTCACCCTTGAATAATTATTTTACCCCTACTCAAACTCACGAGTTTTTTTTTTAAGTCTTTGAAGAATTGAATTCAATGTTCTCAGTCCTTGATTTGAGTTTTGCTACTGTATAATGTCATCACACGCCATCTTTTCAATTTAAAGCCATTTTTTGCTGAATCTCAACCATCTGTTCAGAGTCTACATACCACATTGTCAGTTGTCACCACTAATTAGACAAAAAAGGCAAACCCTAAAACACCTTTTGTTCTTATTTCAGGACCATATCAAAGAGGTGCTCGGCAAGTGGGAAAGCATTGACGATGAGATTTGGGCCAAAGTCATCGTTTTGGAACGAAACCGACGAGTGGCCAAAGCTTATGCCCGAGCTCCAGTTCTTACCGTCAATGGCAGTGACGAGGGATTTGATGGATTTAGGTAAAGACTTTTCTTTCATACAAGTAAACAATGAAGACTGAATGTGGCAGCAGTGCTGAAGCCTGGGACACTTTTTTTCTTACAAAGGGGACCTTCATTTTTCTCTTTCTTTTCTCCTCAGGCAGCTAATTTACCTCAATCTTTGGCACGCAACAAAACTCAATTGAAAGGTCATAGAGACAAGTTTAAGGATGCTGCTTGGGAAAATTGCCTGTTTAGTACCAAAAAAGCAGGTTGTAAATTACGTCAGGTGGTCTAGCAATAGTGAAAATCGTTTTATTGCCATTTTTGGAATTCTTTTTCAAACATCATTTGACATACCATTCAGAATTATTTATCATAACTCATTGAAATATATTTTACAGAATTGGTGTAAATGGATTTGAAAACCCCATGAGAGACCCCAAAACTGAAGAATTCAAACTGCAAATTGGCCAAGGATGCAAAGTCAAAATGGACGAAACTGGCAACATTTTAGTCAAACGATTCAGCAAGTCTGGTGTTTACGTCAAAAACACCATTGAAGAAAATGCTGTTTCCAACGATATCCTCAAATTGCCTGGTGGCCTTTTGGAGCCCGAAAAGCCGTTCAAGCTTTTTGATATGAAAAAGTTCCAACAGAACGTGAATCGTGAAATGAAACGGGCCTATCCTGACCGCCGAAAACTCGAATGTCAATGTATTTCCACGGTAGCTTTCGCTAAAAATGAACCAGAATTGTTGGACAGTCCCATTTGGGTCATGCTCATCAATGTGGTGGCCTTGGAGATGCTGAAAGCAAAAATGCCCTTAGGTAAGAAATATTTTAAGACTCCTGATTCTGAGGAGCAACATCTGTTGACATTATTAGAGGCCTAGGGCCTAAACTATAGGATTTGGATCAGGGTCATCGATCGCATCAGTCATTTCGAATTAGAGTTTGTTGTGTAATGTGTACTGTGACTACCCTAAGGTACATACAAAAGATCAAAGGCTTCTTTTTGCAAGGCTTGCTAAGTGCTTACACTTTAGTCTACGACGCAAAACAAATGTAGTTAGTTTCTGCCTAAAGGCCAATTACTGACTCCGAAAAAAAGAATTGCTAAAAATATGTCCATTTTTAGTCGTATGTACGTCATCAATTATTTTCAAAGCATTGAATGAGTCTGAGTACGAAATACATTTTCTTAGGTATATTACAGATGTACTTTAGGTAAATAATATAGTAAAGGTCAAAGTAAACGTTACTACTAATTGACTCATCCACGTGATCCACGTCACAAAGGATGTCGATAACAGAGTAATTGCTCGACTTTTTTGAAAGTAAAGTCCTAAAAATAAGCTGAATATGATATAATAGGATTACCATATGAAATCCCCTTCGCTTTTTACGTCATTGAAACCTTGAATTAATGGATTATAATTAGCGATATAGACGCTTAAGAAGGCATGAAATTATCGTTAAACTTCCTAAGAGAAATTTTCTTTTGTTGAAGCTCTAATTTTATCTCTCTTATTTTGCAGACGGTCTTTTAGTCAATGGAGCGTCTCGTCCTGGTGTTCGCCACTCTTCTGAGCCAAGAAAACGATTCCCGGCCTCGGGAAGCTCAGATGAAGATCCCTATTCTTTAACGCCTTCGGGATCTTCTGGGAGCTCTGGAAAGGGCAATAATAATGGCAACTCACGCATTCCTCCTGGAGAAAAAGAGTTTTTCGGTCCTCAAAATTGGGCCAAGGTAAGTATTTATGGTGATTTCAGACAAGTCACCTTTACAAAATTAAATATAGTAACCGTATTAAATTAGAATGAAATTGATTTAAGGAATACTCTCGTATTATTTTAGAAAATGTGTAAGATACGACATAATTGAAGTGACTTTTAAGATAGTCAAAAAATACTTTTAAAAAAATACTTTTTCATCACACTTCTCATTTGTAACTAATTTTCCCTTTATTTTGTTTGTTTTAACTTCCAAACTTTGAAGAAATCCATGAATAAGTTGGTTGAATATACTTGACTCTCAATTCTAGCTTTATGTTCCAAATTACTGCAACGACATCTAACCAAAATTCCAAAGATGTCTTGGTGTCCCTGCTCTACTACTGGATCTTACTGCACATTCTTGAATGCAATCTTTGTTTGTCTTTTTCTAATCGTTGCACATTCTGGAATGTCTATGCCATTTTAGCATTTCCTGCAACTCTTGCTTGCAGTTCAGAAGTAGTAGTTTCTGCGTAGTAATTTCAACAATAATCCTTTGTGTTGTATGTCCAATTTCAATAATGTTTACAGAACGCACAGCGGCCTAATGACTACAGTGACGATATGGATGAAGACCTACTAGCACCTCCCGCAAATACGCTGTCCAAAAAGCAAGTCAATGGAACTAAGAGCATTATGAGACCTAGTCGAAAAACCACGGAAGAGCACAATAAAAGCCGAGCCAAAATGATGGCTGTGGCTAATTTAGCCTCAAAGAATGGTCAGTACACTATATCCATCCACTTTAAGCCTTTAAGCTATAGCTATTAGCACAATGGACGTACATCCAATTCTCTATTTCCCCATGCCCACTTACTGTAGCTAGGCCTCTATTCATTGCTTGAAAACGGGTTTCATGAATGAAAGTAGTACCAAACCTTTCCTTCTTCAGATTTAGACCCTTATAAAAGTTTGGAGAAACTTTTATATGTGGTTTCTTTTGTGTCTTTTGTCCTTGCAATACAGAGTATCCTGGAGAGTTTGGTTCATGTGCTAAGCTACAACCTAATCCATTTGTAAGCTTTGGAACACACTGTACTACACAAAGTATACTTATATTTCAGTTTCTTTTTGCTACTAATCCTTTTTTGCCTCAAAATAACTTGAGTTAATCTGTTGTATTTACCCCTTTCAGATGATCCTTATTATTGTGGTCTACGAGCTCGAGTGCCCAATTTTGTAAACGATAAAAAAGGGGGAGGTTCAGGTATGAAGGAAGAACGAGGAGGCAATGAAAGAGGCAACAACATGTATCATCATGGAAACAGTAATACTAAACCACGATCTAAGACACGAGGAGGAAATAATCCCCTTTCCCCGCCCCCATCGAGGTCCACGCCCAATTTGCAAAACTTGGCCCAATTGCCAGGAGCTGCGCCCCCATTCTGGTGGCACTCGCGTCTTTATCCGGATTCGGGCATAGGAGGTAAAACAATCAATCATATCTCATAACTCAGCAGAATACACAGTAGGCAGAAATCACTTAGAATATGTCATTGGCGGTATCTCTCCTTGAGATAAAGAAAATGGAAGTGATTTTTGATCACTTTAACCTTAGTAGAATATATCACTCTATTTTGAGTCATTTTGGGGTAAGATAAGTCACTGAAAAAATGATCTGTAAACAGACAAGCTTAGCACACAGTGGGCCGAAATATGCAAATCAGGTCTCATTATTCATGCATGTGTCAATTTTAAGCTTAAAACAAAGATATTTTGAAAATTGAGCTTGGCTCCTCATTCAAAACGTGCTCAATTACCGAAATTGAGCACTTTGGAACTGAACTGATGCAGGACAGCTCGTTTCGTTCATTAGCAAACTTGACTTGCTACTGCCTACGTAAAGTTTACAAAATTAGCGCCATCTACCTACTTTGTTTCTTCCACACTAATGGACCAAACGTCACAGTGACGTCAATACAACAGAATTTTATTCTATCTTTTTAGATTCTGTTCATTGGGTTTTCCTTTTCGGTAAATACCTACGTCATATCATTGAGAGGATGAAAGGAAACGATTCTTTTGATAAGCACAAATCTGCTTACAGATCATGTGTAGTCTAGTATTTAGAAAGGGATTTAGGTCGGGATGTACTAAAGCATATGTAGGAACCTCCATCAAGGCCCTTTTTTTCTTTTGAGTGTTCTCTTGCTTTCCCGATATTCCAATACTTTGAAGACCTGAAACTTTATTCTGAAGGTACACATTCTTCAATCCTCTAGGAAATGAAAGTTAGAGACTTCTTCAAGGAAGAGATGAGGGCCTTTCTTCAATCTCAAGGGCCACTGAGTGTTCAGTAATTTGATAAATGTAGCAGTATTTTGTACATACTTGTTCACCTCCTTTCCCCTTTTAGCTTCCTCTCCCTCTTCTGCTAGTGGACAATCAGGATACCCTCCTATGGCATTCAGAGTTAATGGTAATGTATTCCTATTCCGTATATAGAAATATCGAGGGCATAACATTAGACTTATCTTAGTAGAGCACCCTATGCATTTCCAGAGTAACGTTGTTGTATTCATACATTTATGTCAAAGTAAAGGTATTTTCGTACCAAAGATTAAACTTTGAAATCTGAAATCAGAACAAAATGAGATATGAAGAAAGTAAACAAACCAATGGCAAACGTTTTGAATATGTGAACAAACAGCAGAAAATTGTAAAACGTTACTTTGGACGAGTAGATTTCTAGTTTGAATGTCTAAAAGGAATGACTTAGTAATCATATTTCTTTCAGAACTTCCAAGCTATCATTACCCCGGTCGGATGGGTAACCGAGGCTACGGTAACGTTAAGGGTTCAGCCTCGATGTTCCAGGCTCCACCTCAAGCCGTCCTGGCTACAGGGACCACCACACTTCATTCTCACAGACCAGCCATGTTCAGGACTGGATGGGAGTAGTACAGAATATGAAAATATCGAAAATACGAAGAAAAAATCCCTTTTGTCCACGACTTTTTGCGTTTCTGGATGGTAAGTGCATTGAAAAGCGAAAGTAAAGCTTTGCTTCTGAGTACCTTCCAGCGCTGCCATTTTTGTTTTCCGAAAGGCTTTTACACAAAGTGCTCATATAGACTTTCAGTTTCAGAGCTTTTAGTGCAGGTCTTACTTTCAACACACGAAATACGAATAGCATTTTTAACATTGTAAACTCCTAATTTAGTAAACCTTTTGAATTTTCGTCCGAGAATGAAGTCAACATTAGAATTAGCCAAAAGGATTCTCGACCTGATTTACTATTCTAAAAGCCTTTTTAATTAGGCAGGATTTGCGCATCAGCTTTGCTAGTAAAAGGATGAATGCAGAATGCCAAAATAGACAATATGACAATAGTTTGTTTTTCTAAAGTATTGACACTTTTGTCATTAGGTATAGTAATGATTCATGCAAAAATTGAATGGTACTTTCTAAAGAAGGATTCTCTACCGACCTTATTCTAAAAGCCTTTTAATGATGCAAGATTTGCGCATCAGCTTTGCTAGCAAAAGGATGAATGCAGAATGCCAAAATAGACAATGTGCTTTGAGACTTTTGTCATTAGGTTGAATGGTATTGGTATTTTCTAAATATGGATTTTTTGTTTTCATTTCAGCAAAACCGTAACTGCTCAATCCTGTGGATGGTCTCCTGTGATAGAATTCCAATACGTTATCTTTTGTAATACCTAATGCGCATTTTTCTCTTCTGCTGTATTGTATACATTGTAAAAGCACACCAAGCATAACACACCCTTTTCTCTCTCTTGCTATCGTTTTCATCTATTTTTGGTGCAGATATCATCCAATCTCAATTCATTCAGAAAAGAAGCCCCATTATTTTCCTCTCTTTTTTCGGTGACAGATTTCTTTATTTTTTCTCTCTTTTTCTTTAGATTGTAATGATTTTTTATGACGAAAAAACGCTGTGATTTTTTTAACAATCCTTTTTTTGGTACTATTCTTTATATGTATCAAAAGTATCCTCCCCTCTCCCAAAAAAAGTGTGCTTTACGTGTTATACTGCATATTTTCCTGTATGTGCCACTCCTCTTGTACATAGTCCAAATAAACATTCAAGTCTAAAATAGTGTGTTTTCATTCATACATAGATTACGTGCGTAAAAAGTCAAAATCAAAGTTCAGTCACTTTGATTACATACTTTCTCTTTCAAGTTGCGTTTTGAGTGGCGTCTTGCTTCGTTGTGTAAGCAAACGTTTTCGATTTTCCCTTGAAGTAAAAATGTCTCCTCCAGACGACTTGAGCTGTCATTCAATCCAATTCCAATTACTTTTTGCATTTAGCAGGATATGCGACTTTGGAAAGATTTGTTTTCCATGTTTGTATACCTAATTGCTCTAAAAAGTTTGGATTTTTGAAAATCAATCGCGGTTTTAGATATGAAATGTGTTTGAGTCTTGTTTTGAATTGAACATTTTGTTGGTGAATTGGAAAGGTTGGATTTCCTTCAAAGGTTTCCCTCTAAAAAGCAGTATCTGGTATTTTAGTTTCCTTGCAAAGATGGAAGTAGGCCTTGATTGGTTTCTCAATATGTCGTACATGTCATGCTTGACGAAGGCTTCTCCCATGGGAACTTTCTCTTTTTCATCTCCTCCAAAAAGCCGAGAACTAAATTGCGTAGGTGATTTTCTTCTGGAAATGAAGTCTGTTTTTACGATAACAACTTAGCAGAAAAAAAGAACTCCAGATCTTGTTGACTTTTTAGAATGGAACACGTGAATCTACCATGAATTTAGAAAGCAATTCATCTTAGGTAAGGAAATTAGATAGGTATGAATGCGGATTACCTAATAATGAATTCCATGTACACGCGTCACTGGCTTCTTTGCATGGTTCTATGAACCGTTCGGCGTGATTGCGAAATCTACTACGTCACTCTATTAAAAATGGTTCCGCTTTGTATTAACACATTGATGCGAGCGAAGCGAGCAACGTTTATTTCCAAAGTATGTATTTCAATGTTCGATCCCAAATATCAACATTTAGATAGTGTTATTTTAGGTCAGCTACGCTAATCGCGGTCAATAATATTAACAATCTTTATTTGGTTTCTTCTCAAAACTGATCATATCCAGCTTTCGCTTTTCTAGACTAATAACTGAAAGCAAGCACAGTAACTGGAAATGATTTACTGGTCTTAGACTGCGCTGATGTGACACGTACGTGCGTTCATACAGAAAGGACGAGACATTGCTCTTTCTCCTTGAGAAGACCTAAGGCTTGCGGTACCGCGGGCCGCGGCCTCAAGTCTCCCACTACTATACTCGCATGAAGGGGAGCGGCGAGTAACCGCTTTGCTGCTGCAGCAACACATCTTCTCCTCGCTTTGCTCATCGCCTTTGCTTCCACCAACTGTTTGACTGCGTCTAAAGCAAATTAGAAAGCAGCAGTTTCAATCCGGATCTACAAGCGACTACTACTACTGCTCATAAAGGCACAGTGTTTACCTTCGTTTGGTGTCTGGCACTCCTCAATAAAATACCATAGGTAAACATTACTTGATTACCATGTAATGTAAATACTGTTTGGTGTATTATCATCAACACATTCACATTCATTGTGAGGACTGATTTGGATATCAACCATGTAATTGTAGAGCTACCATTTGAAAAGTAATTTTTACATAAACTGAATTTGGGCAGCTCCACAAGTTACCAAAAATCGTATTTACGAAAAAGTAGATGATATCCCCTTAAAAATAGTAAATCCTATTTAGGAAAAAGGAAATAGTAAAAATAGTAAATTAAAAAGAAGGAACAAAATGAAGTCGAGTCCGCTACATCGAGTTTTTCCGTAATTCGCAATTTTTAAGCTATATCGAGAGGAGTCGACTGTCAATTTGGATGATTTTTGGTAATTTCGAGGACAGTTTCGAGGTAAAAATTACTTCTTTGCCTTTTCAAATGATAGCTCTTCCCCTTTAAACTGCAATGGGAAATCTCTTGAATAATCCATTTCAAAATCATTTGACTGAAAAGTGTCTTTAACCTTTTTGATAGAGCAATGCAATATTCTTAGCAACAACACTACTCGCGATCCAACTTACTACTCTTTCTTAGCAAAAAAGGGAAAACGTGAGATCTCTCTTCCAAAAGTTTTCCCTTGGGAGATAGAAAACAGGTTGAGTAGTTTTAGAAGGTCTCTCAAGTCTTACTTTGCTACCCACGTCAAGATTGAAAATTAAGCTGAGATGGCGTTGGCTCAGCAGGAGGCCTTTTGAGAGCTGAGAGGAAGCCACGTTTTTATTGCATTAGACTTTTTTGGTCACGTTGAAACGCTTACATTTACGCTAACAGAATAGGCAATGAGACACAAAATGTACCATTTTTCATGCTTTTTCTTTTCTATTTTGGGTCCCCTAACATGGAAGTCAGACAGAATATTGTATTTGACAGTCTCGTCGTTTCATATCTGTCAATTTTTTGCGTGGTCCTAACGATTTTCCAATATCCTTGAACCTAACATCTTCCTTCTTTCCTTTTACTTCCAAGTATTGGCAATGGTTTAGACATCTTTTAAGAAAAGAAATTGGTACACAAAACCTACAAAATCTCTAAACGAGAACATTCACAGTGTGCAGTAGATTTATCAAGTATTCCGGAAATCCGGATCAAAATGAATCTTGTACTATCTCAAATTCATTATGTAGTTGTTAGTTCTTTATGTAAGTAATATATATATATATATATATATGTCAGTTGGTTGGCCCTCCTCGGTGTATTCTACTTTGAATACATATTACAAACTTGGTCCCTTTTTCCATGAAGAAAAAGAAAAGGCTGAGGCTGACCATCTAAATTTGTCTGTATTTACCACTTTCGCGACTTATGACTTATGAGTTATGAGTCAGACATAAGTTGATACAGTACTTATGTATTATCACAGTTTTTTCCCCAATTTTCAAGGACATTGTTAAGGAAAGTTGTTTTATTCACGTTACAGAAAATGGATGGTAAATTGACACGGCGAGTACGTCGGCAATTTTCACTACGTAATTTGAAGAAACGGCTCAATGGAAGAACAACTTCGGAATGTGGACAAATGATTGAAGGTGAGACCGATGTGGATCATCTACTAGAGAATTGTGAACAGATAGATGGCGTTGCACTACGTGAAAATGAACTACAAAATGATCCCAAGGGACAGCGCCAAAAATCCCAATCTTACCCAACCACCAGTACAAATTCCGATGCTGATAATTCTGAAGAAAGTTCCAATTCCGAAGGTCAAGATTTGAACAAATACAAAATTCCAAGCTCCATGATTGTCTTAAATGATGAAGATAAAAAACGACTAGAATACGTTTTACTACAAATTGGACTACGTGAAGTGGGTTTAGGATAAATAAGCTTGAGAAATGTGAAAGCCAGAAAGCAAATTGGTTGTTGATGTGATACAAAATATATACAACATATCTGACTGCTTAAAGAAATAATATTTTGTTTTCTCCACTGCTTTACAAATTAAAAATGTGCAGGAAGGCTGTTTATCAAAAGAAAATTACAATTTGTAAAATGACCCTGAAAATACGTATTTGAAGGAACGAAATACATATAAATTTTAAGTATATTCTGGGTTTGGATTTATCATATGTTCGTCCATTTACTTTTTGTCGAAGTGTAAATTGGACATGACCTACGTCATATGTTTTTGACCACCCACAATGCGCCTGCATTAGTATTGCTTACGTGATGTTATACAGAAATGATAAATTGGCTGTATTCGCTGTAGTAATTAGACTTTTCTTTTATAACAGAATCAGTTACTCATTGATGACAAGTCTCCATGATTAAAACACTACTGAGGTAGTAGGTACATACGTCACGTGCGGGTGTCGTTGTGAAATGTAATGAAACCCGGAACACCGGTGAAATCCAATTGGAAAAAGTTGAAAGTTTGTTAGGTGAAAGTACTCGAAAGTAATTGCTATAGGTTGTGGTATAGTACTTCATGTAGCAAACCGTTGTGGTATTCCCCAAAGAATTCATTGCCGAGGACCTTAAGTCCCCAAGCTCAACAGAGCGAAAAGAGCGCATCAGTCTAAACTGTAAAGTGAGGAAGCAACGAAAGAAAACCTAGACTAAAGCACTTTGCAGCAAATGTACTTTTCATTCATGCTTGTCCATTGTGGTCCAGCTTGGCAACATGAAGGCTGAAACAGACCCTCAAACATTCCATTCCTTTGCCTTTGCTCCTTGGTCTAATGGATAAGACTCTTGACTCTGAAGCAAGGGGTTGAGGGTTCGAATCCCACCAGTGACAAACCTTTTTTGTATTTTTTTTTCCTTTTTTTTTCTAACAATTTTTTCCATAAATTGCCTTTTTCCTATATTTTTTTCGATCTTTTATAGCGTTTTGACGTTCCTTTCATAGTTAATTGTTAGTCTAATGACAGATTCGAGTTTATAAAGTTCAAATAGGTATTCGCATCATTGTGTATTGGTGAACAAAGTCCTTTGTTTACCTATACCAACAATTACTCACCTCTATTAGGGGGCAGTAATTTCGGATTTCCCGCTAGTAATCGCTTTTTCCCAGGGCAGTACTTGAAAAATCAACATTTATCCCTTTGAAACTGCA
>LT727943.1:387311-397703 GCA_900157175.1 Oithona nana
ATTTCCCGAGAAAATTGTCGTTTTTTGGCTGAAAAACTCGTGAAAATGTTGGGGGTTGGACTTTTTAGCTGTTGACAACTTTGATTTCACGAGAAAAATTGTCAAAAATATGTTGGGTGAAAAACTCGTGAAAATGTTGGGGGTTTGTCAAAATTGAATTTTTGGACAGAAATTTGACTTTTCGAATAGTGTGCAACAGCATCGCAACAGTAAAAGTCCAATCTTGAGGGAAATAAATGAGTTTTTGTTTATCCGGAACGACATTTTATTATGCCGATAAACTCAAAAATAATTAAGTATTTTTCTAATTTTTAATTTCTTTATTATTATGAAGCTAAAGCGTTGCTTTCTTTCCATTTCAAGTACTTGTAAGCAAAGAAATTGGATGAAAAATTGATGACTTGAACCAAAATACCGCTTGCTTTGATTGTCTTCCGCACATGATCTTTTTCTAAAACTGTATCAACCCTCTCATTAGGTGTCCAAAATATAATCTGAAAAGTTAAAATATACATAACAGTAATAAACCAAAAATGTATTTGAATGTAACTTACATCATATGGTGTTGGCAACCAGACGAGAATTTGACTAATGACGAAAATAGAGCTGATTAACAAAAACAATCGAACCTTCAAAATACACTTCCTCAAAACTACATCTGCATAGTCTGCAAATTCTGCATCAGCTTTCAAACAATGCAATTTCTTGATCAAACAAGTTGTCAGAATCAGAAGTAAAGTACAGGGAATGAGGGCTTCAACCATGAATTGCCAAGTGAGTGTGATCACAAAGTAAGCAAAGTGTCCGTGATTCCACGCGTGATAAGGAGAAATTAGTACCAAACTCACGACAATAATCCTTATCATGGTCCATTTAATTGGGAGTTTGTATTGATTGTTTGTGATGCCCTTGCACAAAGACAAGTACCGATCCAAAGCAATGGCAACCATTGTGTAAGCACTACATACTATCAAGGATCTGTCCCAGTAAAGTAGAATAGAATTTAGGAGGATTTGGTCATGACCAATGGTCAATTGCAAAATGGCAGTCAGAATATAAAAGACAATTGTGGTCAAGTCAAAAAAAGCCAAGGTAAGCATCAAGCTGTTGAACCTTAGAGTCAGATCCTTCTTCTTGTATATTCCAATCAATGCAATGTTGCTTGCAAAGCCTATTATAGTGAACGTGAAGAATAGGACTTTGCCTATTATTTGTACTGTATCAATACCACTTGGTACAGTATCATCTTCTGAGGTTGTTAGATTTGAAAATTCACTTGTGTTGTTCATGATATCATCCGTCTTGCGAGGAAGCGGCTTTTATCGTAAAACTGACTCTTCAAGCCAATTAGTCATTGAACTCGTCATATCCTTTGCAGAGTTTTGATTACCTGAAAAGGGAAAATATGAATGAAAACCAGAGGAAATGGTACTCAAGCGTTTGAGAAAATGTCGAAAAAAAATCGTCAAAACGTAATGGTTTACACTACATTTACTCTGGTGCCATGTAAAAATGACGTTATGGAGTTTTTGGACAAACTGTTGAATTTTGTCAAATCGCACTCAAAAGAATTTGTACACTTACCAAAAGAGCCAAATGGTATAAACTTCATAATGATGGTCATAAAGTATACTAGTACCAATGTTTGTAGAGATTGGCAGTGGTTTCTATACATATAAAATGCTTGATTTCACCCAAAAATGTAAACCGCATCGATTCTAGTACTAAGCTACAGTACTAAAACTTTGATGTCAAATGGCTAGCCCTGTGTATAAGCTATCGACCTCAACTTTTTTGTCATGTCTTATGGTACCAATAGGAAGTACCAAAAGGATTGGCAGCTGATTCTGAGCACTTTTGGTTTTTAAGACCACCCTACTGTACAACTCGTTGCACAAACTGGCATAAACCATAGTACGTGTGTTGTAAAACTGGTTTTACTTTGAAGCAGACAAAAGATTCTAAAGAAGTCGACTCGTCGAGAAGGTGGAATTCCCCAGCAGGTTAGTAAAACCAGTTTCCTGCAGTTCGTAATAGTTCTCAGAACAACGAAGATGATGCTAAAAATAATACTTTTTGCCTTGATCAATTTTTCTGCTGCGAGACCACAACAAGACAATGCCGTAACATGTGAACAATATCCTGATTATGAGTAAGATAAACTTTGAAAAAATACCCAATTTTTTAATGAGTAAAGATCAAACATAAACCTGCAGGTGTGTACCTGAATCCCAATGCAAAACTGATATAGCCGGTGCTGCTAGCGAAATTTTTGGTGGTGATACCTTTGGAATCAGACAAGATGAACAGCGACGTAAGTTCATTTTTTTGGAGAAAATATTTTTTTCCCCTCATATATGATTTTTTAGCGGAAGAAGCCGTTTGCCCCCTTGATATAAATATAAGACGACCAAATGGCGGAGAAACAATTGTCTGTTGCAATAAAGGAGATATTGAGCGAAACAATGAACAGTCATGTAGATGTGTCAGTGATAATCAATGCTCTTCAGTTAATCCACGTCAAGATGATCAAGAAAGTTGTCCTACATCTTCAGAAGTTTGTTGCCCCAATGATCTGATAATCAAAGCCAAGCCTTCATGTAGATGTGTCAATGCTCGTCAATGCTCTCCTCCTTCTGAAGATGACTCAGTTGATCCACGTCAAGATGGTCAAGAAAGTTGTCCTATATCTTCACAAGTTTGCTGTCCCAATGATCTGATAATCACACCCAAGCCTTGTGATTCATATGCTGGTTTCAATTGTGTACAAGCATCCAAATGCAATGTCAATCCAACCAATTCAGCCCCTTCGGATGCGAACTGCTTTAGTAAAAGATTGTTTGCTTCGGATCCTTCAGTCTGTTGCCATCAAGAGGATTTGATTGAAGATTCTATTCCATGTGAAAGTCAAGCTGGATACGAGTAAGTTCGGAAAATCTATTTGAATTTGTCACGCAACCGTTGATTTGATTCTTTTAGATGTGTTAATGATGGTGAATGTCAAGGAGCTAACACTGAAGTTTTGCCCGATGGAGCTTGTTTTGATCCAAGAAGAGGAAATGTTGTGACTTCTCAGATCTGTTGCAAAAAAACACAACCAGTGTCTGAACCACAAGAGCAATGTTCTAAATATGAGGAAGATGGATTTTCCTGTATCGATAGGTCTGAATGTATTGATGAAGTACTTAGCAATTCACAAACAGGACTGAATATAAACCTAAATCATTCCATTGGATCTGGATACAATCCTAGAGCTGCATCTTGTCCTATATCTGATAGTGTTTGCTGTTTGAAGACTTTGCCTCCCATCAGAATCACAGCTGAAAAAGTCTGCGACAGAAATCCTGGAGGATATGGTTGTAGACCCCTTACAGAATGTGATTTGGATCAAGACATACTTGAAGATGGAGGAGGTAACGATGTTATTGAACCTGAAGAATCATCAGATGAGGACTCCGTAGACGTTCGTCAAACCCTATTTGTCTTGAACAACGAAGTAAGCAAATGCAACAAAGACATTCATGTCTGTTGCAAGGCCAATGAATCTTTACCTAAAGCAAAAGTTCCGGAACCAGAACCACCCAAGGAACGAAAGTGTGGAACGCATAACGAAAATGGTTTGGATATTAGGGTGAATCAACCAGCAGACAAAGAGTTTGCCACTCAGTTTGGTGAATGGCCACATGCTTGTCTACTCTACAAAATCAATAGGTACATATTGTTGTGTAACTGTAAAAATCAATCAGAATTTTGTCAACTTTTCTTACAGATTGGACAATTACGAATTCTTGGGTGGAGCTTCACTCATTTCTCCTGGTGTGATTTTAACTGCAGCACACAAAATAGCCAATTTGGCCCGTGACAAAATCATGGTCAGATGTGGTGATTGGGACATAACCGAGGATACAGAATTCATTGCATCTCAAGAAAGATCCATCAGAACCATTTCCATTCACCCCGAATATTCTGGTACCAAATCTTCTGGAGGTCATAATCAGCTAGAATTCGATTTTGGTCTGCTTCATGTCTCACAAGAATTTCAAATTGAAGACAATGTCAATACCATTTGTTTGCCTCCATTTTCCACCATCAGAGCCCAAGAATACAACCAGGAAAATTGTGTAGCCATGGGTTGGGGCAAACACCGGTTTGGTGATCAAGGAATTTACCAAAAATCGCTTAAACAAGTCAAGATGGATATAGTGGACAATGACAAGTGTCAATCCCAATTGAGAGCCACTGATAGGTTGAGTAATTCTTGGACTCTGCATAGTTCATTTTTGTGTGCTGGAGGGGAAGAAGGCAAAGATTTATGTACTGGTGATGGTGGAGGTTCCTTGGTGTGTCCAATGTTGCGTCACCCTAACCGATACGTCATTGCTGGCGTTGTGGCTTTTGGTATCAAATGTGGACTCAAAGATGTACCTGGTGGATACGCTGCTGTATCTGATGGCCTTTGTTTTATCCACTATGCTACCAAATGTCAGCATGGATCAGACTACCAAGATTATTACAACTATCCTGAATGTGACAATTGGATTGATGAGCGAATTGCCACTTTGCAACGTACTGGCAAAACTCGATTTTTGGCCAAATTGCAAGAATATCAACGTGATTGTGATTTGAAAATCGCCATTTCTGAACGAAGAACTGGTTAATCTTCTTATGGTCTTTACTTACTTGCCTAATACTCTGTTTCTTTTGTAATAATACATATCACAATTTGGAAATTCAAATTGTCATTTTCGGATAAGATCTTTGAGGTGAATCCGAAATAAAATGAATCTGCAATTATTAACAACAAATTGGAGAAAGTACATTGGCGAAACGAGCCATTCACATAACCGTAAACGGTTTTTACCCCATCCGATTGAATGGATTAGGCTAACTTTGAATCTTTCCTTCGCTTAGCAGTCATTGGTTTCTGAAGGTTTAAAAAACGTTTCAGGGAGCAGAATGAAATGTCATCTTGGTATGAAACTAAACTGATTTTTCTTCAAAGAAATGTTTGATTTGGATCCTACCGAAGTATGCTACTCACGCTACAGCGCAATCTTTTGACAATTCTAAAATACACAAAAATTCCAGACTCCAGATGCGGATATGTGGCTTAATGTAACAATTTACTATTTTACTACTGACTACAGTTTGGTGTCTAGACAACTAAAACTAATTCGTGTTCCTAACAATTTTACTTTAGGAATAAGATCATCAATCCTCCGTGAGCTTGATTTCGAAGGTTGCGTGACAAAGGAGAGATTTTGTTGCGTCAGAAAAAACAATAACAAACAGGCAAAAACGAAACGAGAAAGTATAAAGCAACAAAAAAGTGAACAAATTCGAAACAATGGAAATTACGAAAGAATTATTAGATTTGATTAAATGTTTTCACTGTCCCTATTGCAAATTCAAAACTTTATATGCCGAGGAAATGCAAGAACATCTGATATTGTGCGGTCAAAGGCAAAGAAAAAAGTCTAAAACAAAAGAGGTTCAAGTGAATCCGGAGGATGAAGAGGAGAAAATTGACCCTTATAACTTGAGAAAAGTGGAAGAAACCTTGGATCCAAAGTCATGTAAAGCTTATAAAACAGCTTGGTTGAGGTTCCTCAAATCTTCCAAAATTAACAGAGAGAGACGACCAAAAGCTAAGGATTTCGAAGAATACTTGGTTAATTTGCGTGCTAAAGGATTTAGTCCACTTGGTACAAGAATGATTTATGCTCATTTGAACAAGGTCTTCAATTTAGTTTATAAACAAAGACTTGAACAGTGGCCTCATCTTTTCAAGATAACTCAGAAGGATTATGTTCATATAGGTAAAGATATTCAATTTTAACTTTCAAATTACATTTAAACTGATTTTTCACTTATTGAAATAGACACAGAAGATACCTTTGATGATCATTCCATGGAAGAAGATTCCAATTCAGAATATTTGAGAATCAAAACTCCAGGAGAACTGAACACCGAAGAGTCCATTGTCGAACCTGAAGAAGACGAACTTGAAAGTCCAAACCCGATTCATACTGTCGAAACAAGTTTGGGACGTCCAAACCCGATTAATTTGGCACCTACAAACTCGATTTTGATTTTCAAAACAATTGGACCAGTGGACCCATATGATACAAGAGCACCACAAGCAGAAATGAGTCCAGCTTCATATCACGTTTACAACAAAACATGGCTCGACTTTGTCAAAGTTTCAAAAATCAGCATTGACAAACCTCCTCAAGAAAGTGACTTTAGTGAATACTTAATTAATCTAGCTGCAAAAGGAGCTAGTGGATCAACAGTCAAATCTTCATATTCACACCTCAACAAGTTCTTCACCATACTTTACGATCAAAGCCTGAAACAGTGGCCTAAACTGTTTATGATTGTTACTCGGTTTTGCAATGGTTCTCAACCCAAAAAGGCTATCAAGTTTACCAAAGCTGAAATGAAGAGATTTTTAGTGACAGCTGACAGTAGAAATCGATACTGGTTAGTCAGAAAAGTGCTTCTCATCCTGGCTTATTGTGGAAAAAGAAGATTATGGGAGTATCGAGAAGTCACAAGAAATTCTGTCATTCCGTGTGCTGATGGTTTTAAAGTGACTTTTACTGCCAAAAATCAGAAAGGGACGATCACGGAAGACGTCAATTTCCTCATACCCTATGGTCCCTCGGAATTGGGAGTGGACCTTGGAAGCATTATTCAAGAGTATTTTGATGCCACCAATGATGAATTGGACATTTCATTCACTCCATTTCATCCCTTCTTATATTCTGGAAGAGATGCTTCAAACTTAATGAACAGGGAAACAAGATTAGTCAGTACACCAATGGGAGTAAATACACTTCGAGTAGTTGGAAAAGATGTTGCCAAATTTTTGAAGCTGAAAAATCCTGAACGTTATCTTTCTCTTTGTTTCAATGCTGACATTGAAGAAGAAATGGATACTGATGTTGTTGTAAAAGATAGTCAGAATTACATTGAAAGTACAGATCAAGAAGATTCAATTTCAGAAAGTCTAAAGGCCAAAACTCCTCCAGAAGAAATGAACACTGAAGATTCCTTTGTTCAATCTGAAGACACCAATGAACTTGATGAAGATTGTCCCATTGAACAAGATTGGGATGATTTTAATGAGACAAGTTCTATGGGCAAAATTAACCCTTATGATACAAAACACGTGGGAAAAACAATAGCTAAAAAGACATATGAGGTTTACCGAAGCACATGGTTCAAATTTCTCAAAACTAGAAATATCAGCATTGACAAACCACCTCAAGAAAAAGACTTTTTAGAATACTTGATCTCTGTAGCTGAAAAAGGAATGGTGATCAAATCGATTTATTCACATTTGAACAAATTCTTTGCATTACTCTACAAACAAAAACTTGAACAATGGCCTCAACTCAAGATGCTGGTTGACAGTTTTTCCACTGCTCGTACAACAAAAAACTATAAAAAGTTCACTACAGACCAAATGAAGACATTTTTAGAGACAGCTGACAGTGGAAATCGATACTGGTTAGTCAGAAAAGTGGTTCTAATTTTGGCTTATTGTGGAGGAAAAAGATTAGCTGCATTTCGAAATATGACAAGAGATTCTGTGCATCAAAGTCCAGAAGGATTTTGGGTGACATTCGATGCCAATCAAAAATCAAAAGATCCGCTGAAAGCCAAGGAAAATCTAGCAGACTTCCTCATACCTTTTGGGCCCTCAGAATTGGGAGTGGACTTGGGAAGTATCATTGAAGAGTACGTTTTAGCCCTCAAAGAAATGGGCAATCGTCCCTATCCAACCGATCCATTCTTGCTCTGTGGAAGGGACGCTGATAAAATGGAAGAAACAAAATTCATCAATTCTCCCCTTGGAGAAAATATGCTTCGACTAGTTGGAAAGCAAGTTGCCAATTTTTTGAAGCTAGACAATCCTGAACTGTATGTTTCTCTTTGTTTCAATCCTGTTGGAAAAGAATATTCCTACATCAATGAAGGTCAAGATCATGACGAATTTTATACTGAAGAAGACACTGTAGATCCTTTAGTGCTTGAAAGTGAAGAGTCTGCTCAAGCAAGTGAACCAAAAGTGCATTTAAAGACCATCAAAACTGAGTCAAATCCCCTGGAAGACAACGAGTCAGATCCTCTAGAAGACGAGTCAAATGATTCAATGATTGATCCATTTGCCTCTACAAGTGAACCAGAAAAGCCTTCAACAGCTTCAAGAATCATCAATGATCCATATCGTCCAGGTGAAATTGTCCATAACATTGACACCAGGATTGATCCATATGAACTTGGTGTCATTGACCAAAACATGACTTCCAGAACATTCAATGCTTACAAACCATCTTGGCTTGAATTTGTCAAATATTCCGGAATAAGCAAAAATGTACCACCAGAAGAAAAACATTTCAAGGAATTCTTTGTCAAAAAGCATCAAAATGGATACCACGGAAACACTATCAGAGTTCTATATGCACACTTGAACAAGTTCTACAAATTGCTTTATAAGAAAAAACTTGACCAGTGGCCTCGCCTTCATGGTCTCATTCAGGATTATAATTCTTCCAACCGGAAGTTTAACCATTTCACTAAAGAAGAAATGAAACAATTTTTATTGACAGCAGACAGTTCAAATCGATATTGGTTAGTCAGAAAAGTGGTCCTTGTCTTGGCTTATTGCGGAGGAAACAACCGATCTCTCAAGACTCTCAGATATGATTCTGTGCAGCCTTGTGATCAAGGATTCAATGTGTCCTTTACTCATCAGCTTGTCAGCAATCAAGACTCAATTTCGTCTGGATTCATTATACCCTCTGGTCTTTCTGAACTTGGAATTGACCTCACAGAAATCATTGAAGAATATTTGCAAGCTCTTATTGATGATGATGTCAGAATTACTTCTGAGTCACAATTTCTGTTTTCTTCTGGAAAAAGTTACTCTGGAATTGGAACTACAGCAATTGGTAGATCCAGATTTGCCAATTCTGCATTGGGTGAAAATTCATTGCGGGAAATTGGAAAGGACGTTGCCAATTTTTTGGGATTAGACTCTCCTGAAAGTTATGCTGGTCGATGTTTTAAAAAACAGTATTTTGTGGAACAAAATCAGTCGGAACCTGAACAACAAAGCAAGTCCAATGGAGTGGGAAGTCCGGAAAGTGCCTCAAATTCAACAGCCAATGCCAATCTTAAAAGAATGGCTACTGAAGATGATCCTTTAGTGCTTGAAAGAGCTGAAAAAGTGCTCAAAATTGAATCGGATGAAACTTTAGAATAAAGTAAAATATTCTATCAAAATGATCGGAAAGTTTTTTGGAGAGTCACGCAACCTACGCCAATCAGGCATTTGCTTCATAGTTCATAAAAGACGTCGTGAATGGCGAACATAACTTAAGCATTACAAGGTGAAGTACATATAGCAAAAAATACTATAGTCTTTTTGCAAAAATCAAACAAAGTTCGAGTGAAATGACTACCTAGACATTTAGACAAGTAGACAAATACAAGGTTGCTTTGAGAAGGTTGGTTTGATGACATTTTTACCATCAGCACTTACATGTAGACATTGCGTAAAAAAAATCTCGCAGCCAGGCCCGAAATTTTTTTCAGTCTTGTTGACTTGGAACAAGCTTTTCGGCAAACTTTGATATGCACATCTCTGCTTATTACATGTAGCAACCTCCAAGCTCATTTTAGAAATTGCTGAATAGAGTGAGCACATCTGACCTTTACCACTTAGTACCTATTATCACCTAAAGTGACCGACAAAGGGACCGGGAGAATTTACTATTATTGATGATGCAATTATGCAGCACATGTCAAACTTTTTCAACATTGGAATCTGACCATTTTGGCACCTCACACGAGTACTTTTATTTCCACTTTTAATTCACTAAATTGTCCATTTCCTGCTTGGAAACATTTTTACCAAACATCGCTGCTGCCGCATCTTCCTCCAATTTTATCTGGAAATGTTTTGTAGAGTGATGCACTGTACTTGTCATCAATTTTGCACTTTTTGTTGATATGTGCTTTGAATTATCCCAGCACTACTATTTTAGTCTTGTTTTACTTGTTTCCTTGAAATTGTTCTATGAGTGGAAAGAGTAGCATGATGTAAAACACACACCTTCTTCCTTTTGGAAACGACGTCTGATTTTACTCAAAATTCTGCTTTTAAAATATTTTGCAAACCAAGCAACAAATATTTTCAGAAAAAATGGTTAAGAATTTTTGGAAAGAAATCAAATATTTAATTTTGCATTTAGACATGATTTTCTTTTGTTGATTTTGGGGTTGAAAATTCAAATGTTTGTTGCAGATTTTCAAATATGTATTTCAAAAAATAAATGTAGCTCGCTACGCTCGCAATGTTGTAAAATGAGACTTTTT
>LT727943.1:426584-440207 GCA_900157175.1 Oithona nana
AAATTTTTTTCCGTAGAAATCTTTCATATGATGAGTAGATTACGCATGCAAAATTTCTCGATCATAGGTCTAGGGGTTCCGGAGATAAAGGGTGTGACGGACACACAGACTCAGGATGAGGATTTATTATATAGATTCCTGTATTAAACTTGTTGGGACACACGGTATAAAAGTTAGACTTTACCTATAGGCTCCCTAGGCATAAATGGCATTGGTGATTCCGGATCTACCCTTGGTGACCAAGCAGTCATTGGTTCCTGGCACTGTTCCAAATGCCTCCAATCATAGAAATTTGGATGAGTATTCATCAAATCTTCCATGGATTTGCTTCTTAAACATTCGACCATTTTCTTCTTTTGCTCAGGTGTGTCTTTGTTGTCTGGTTTGTGGTATTCACACTTGGTCAACCTTGCCATCTTCTTGGACCTTTCCAAAGGTCTCTTCAAGCTTGCCCACCAACATAATGCTGTTCCAGACATACTTACAGCTTTGTTGAACAGTCCCCTAGACATAGGACTCAACATGTGGTAATGAACTGAAGCTCCACCAGCTTGTTGACCCATAATGGTCACCTTTTCTGGGTCACCACTAAAAGCTTCAATGTTAGCTTTGACCCACTGTAGAGCAGCTACTTGATCCATCATTCCATAGTTTCCTGGAGCACTGGAATCTTCAGTTGACATGAAGCCAAACATATTCAACCTGTACTGGATGGTGACCAAGACAATGTCTTCATCAAGTAAGTAGTCTGGTTCATATTCTGCTGCAGAACCTCTCACAAAGTTGCCTCCGTGGATCCAGACAAGTACTGGTCTTCTTTTGGTTTTCACAAGATCTCTGGTAAAGACATTGAGCCATAAACAGTCTTCTTGGCCGATCCATATGTCTGGTTTATAGTACATATGCTGGGGACAGACATGACCGTTCGACTTGGCTTCCTTGATACCTTCCCATGCTGGAGCTGGCATTGGAGGTTTCCAACGGAGCTTGCCAGTAGGTGCTTGAACATGCTTGATACCTCGAAATGCCAAGATCCTTTTAGCTGACCTGGACTCTTCAATGGTACCCCAAAGGTTGCCCTTTTTAGTTTGGGCCACGGGAAACTCCCAAACATTGGGTCTGACTTCAATTTCACCTTCTTCATGTTCTTTCTCATCTCCAGAGTCAATCTTCATTTTTGTTTCGGAATGAGGTTTATTATGATGAGTTTCAGGGGGTTCGGTGCCATGATGTGATATGATAGGTTCTCTTTCAGTATCAACACTTCAATACAAATATGTCAAAAAAATTGACGATTCTTTGGAAGAAAAATATCCGATAGCTTACCTGCTCCGACATCCCAATGACAAGTGTATCAGTGCCAAAAAGACAAGAATTTTTGTCTTGGCCATTTTCTCCTAACCGGTTCACTTGTTATTTGACTTTTCTGTGCATGAAGAACCTGGGAGACGACACTACCAGGCTGTACCAGTGCAGTGCATGATGCCAAGATGAGTTGCTTGAAGAGATTTTACCTGTGATGTGCCATGCGCACACAGACGCGCACGTCCGCCAGCGCGAGTAGTGCTGGTGACTCTATAAAGAAGACGTCGTCCCTCAATTCAAGAGGATTTTGAGTACACTTTAGGTGAAAGTGGTGACGAAAAGAACCTTGAAATTCTTGTCCTATGGTCATTTGAAAAGGTCAATTATTTGGAAACTTTTTCTTTGTTTAATCATGTCGCAAATTTATTGTAAATGCATTTGAAAAATTACTTCTTATTTTTTTTCTTTTTGGAATCTTTTGGACTTCCGCCGTATTTTGCAGCCAAATGATCAAAAAAATTGTCTGCTTCAGCTGCACGATTTTGTTGTCGCTTCATGATCATTTGTGTCAAGGAGTCTGCAGACCCGTCCAAACCGATTTCTTTTGCATAATCTTCAGCTTCTTTAGCTTCAGCTGCACGTTTTTTGCTACGTTTTTTCTTGTTTTCTTTAGTCTCCTGAGTGAATTTTTTGAAGGCTGGAATTTCGTCAGTGTCGATCCAGGCTTGAAGCATCTTGGCAAATCTGGGTTCATCTTCAGCGGTGGCACACAAAACAGTGTCAATGATGGTGTCCATGTCACCTTCAGCTTCTAAATAAGCTGCTTTCAAGTCATTTTTCTCCTCTTCAGAATCACGATATTTTTCTTCGAACTTTTTAATGTCATCTAAAGTGACTTGCTTGAACAAGATTCTCCAGTACTCACTCCAATCCTTATTGATGTCTGCGTCCCCTTCATCGTCGATTTCGCCAGTTTCGTCGTAAAGACCACGAGCATTCTTGTCGCTAAGAATCTTGTACACCGCTCCCAATGCTTGAAACTTTTGAGTCGCTTCTTCTCGATCTTCAGGTTGAGCTCGATCAGGGTGAACTTTTAGTGATGTCTTGTGATAAGCTTTTTTGACTTTTGCTTCGTCGGCATCTTTGTCAATGTTGAGAACTTCATAAAGATTTTTGGTGTTGAATAGATTTTCGATTGTTTCTAATAAACCGGGCATTCTAAAAGAGAAAATTCGTTGAAACAACTTTATTTATGTTTTTATTATCAGACTCACGTTGATTTGACGAGATTTTTGAGATTTTTCGACAGAAATTCTTTGTTATTTTGAAATGGTGAAAAATTGCGGTAAAATACTAACACAGCGTTATCAGACAAAGTTACCTTTAAATCTGGATATTTAGGTACTTTCACTGTATTTTGACTATTTTTGAGAAAATATTAGGTGATTTTGTTTTGACAGAAATGTACACTCAACAACTAATTTTTGGGCTCCTAAATATTCTTTCAAAATGCTTTCAACATCAACATTAAGTTTATTGTAAAGATAAATTAATTCAGTCTTCCAATTTTTTCTACAATTTTAAAAATGGACTTAAACATTTAAGGGAAAATTGTGAATACATTTTGAGAAGCTTGATTGGAAAAGTGGGATTGACTTACTATGAATCAGACCTTTACCTTTACCGGGGACTCCACCTAGAAAGATAACAAAAAAGTAGAAACTCTTTTGTAAAAAATTGAGTTTCCAACTCAAATACAGAAATGTGGAAATCTTCCCAAGCCAAAAATGGGTCTTCCAGTAGCACCAAAGTCGTCATCCCCTCCCTGACCAATGACGACGATGACGATTGGGAAACCGATCCGGATTACGTCAACAACGTCAATGAAGAACAACAACGATGGGGAGGTGCCAGGGATCCCGCTGCCCTAAATATGGACGAATTTCGCGAAGATGTCAAACGTGAGGCTGATGCCGCCATGAAGAAAAAAGCCTCCCTGGATCCCTATTCCAGAGGGTACGGTGGCAAATTCGGGGTTGAACAGGATCGAATGGACAAATCAGCCATGGGACATGACTACCAAGCACCCCTTGTAAAACACGCCAGCCAAAAAGACTATGCTACTGGATTTGGTGGAAAATATGGAGTGCAAGGTGTCAAAGACAAGTCCGCAGTGGGTTGGGATCATGTGGAAAAAGTAGACAAACATGACTCACAAAAAGGTATGGAAATCATTCATGGCTTTAGTCCTTGTTTGCTTTAAATTGTTGCTTTAGATTACAAAACTGGCTTTGGTGGTAAATATGGTGTCCAAACTGACCGGATGGACAAATCCTCAGTAGGTTGGGATCATGTGGAAAAGGTTGAAAAGCATGTATCACAAAAAGGTAAGCGTGTCTTAAAATTGCTTTTTGGAGATGATTTTTTGATATGTTTTCCAAAAAAAAAAATGTTTTTGAAAACAGACTACAAAGTTGGCTTTGGAGGTGTTAATGGCCTTCAAAAAGACCGTATGGATAAATCCTCAGTGGGTTGGGATCATGTGGAAAAAGTAGACAAACATTCCTCGCAGATTGGTAAAGATAAAATCCTTGAAGTTATTGTAGAATATACTAACCATGCACGTACAGTGTTTGAAAATCTGCAAAAATGTCTCGTTTGAATTTACCAGCCAAAAAATATTAGTTTTATGCTTCCATGACTATTTGAATTTTTGCGCACAAAAAACTAATGTTGATTTTCAAGCACTGCTATAACTTTCTGGGAAATAAGGATGAAAATTGAACTAAAATCTGCACAAAATTCATGTACATACCAGTATTAAAAATGACCTTTTTTTAAACTGAACAAAAAAAAATCTACACTATTTTTACAGATTACACATCCGGTTTTGGCGGAAAATTCGGAGTACAAAATGACAGAGTTGACAAATCTGCAATGGGTTGGGATCATATTGAAAAGGTCGAAAAACATGATTCCCAAAAAGGTATGTTGGATAAATGCTTTTGAGTCCAGTTTGCTTTGAATGTTTCTGCTTTAGATTACAAATCTGGCTTTGGTGGTCAATTCGGTGTACAAAAACAAATGGACAAATCTGCTGTAGGTTGGGAACATCACGAAGAACTGCAAAAGCATGAAAGTCAAAAAGATTACTCTAAAGGATTCGGTGGTAAATTCGGCGTCCAATCAGACCGCAAGGACAAATCAGCGCTCTCCTATGATGACCAACCCGAAAAAATTGGTACAAATTACCAAAAAACCAAACCTGAACTGCCCACCAAAAATGCTGGAAATTTGCGAGCGCGCTTCGAAAACATGGCCAAACAAAGTGAGGAAGAGGCCAAGAAAAAGGCCGAAGATGAGCGAAAAAAGCGCGAAGAGAAGGACAAAAAGGACAAAGAAGAGGCTAAAAGAAAAGAGGAAAAACGTTTAGCTGAAGAAGATCAATTGAATCAGCAAAAAGAACAACAAATAATAGAGGCTGAAAAATCCGCCAAATTGGCGGAGGAAAAACAACAACAAATCCAAGCAGAAAAATCCGCCAAATTGGCGGCAGTCGAAGAAGAAAAAAGACAACAAGCTGAGAAACAAAAACAAGAATTGGAAAGGCAAAGACTTCAAGATGAGCAAGCAGCTCAAAAGCAAAGAGTTGAACTTGAGCGTCAAAATCACCTCAAAGAACAAGAAGAATTAGAGAAACGTCGCAAAGCGGCCGAAGAAGAAGAATTGCAAAAGCAACGGGACCAAGAAGCTGAATGGGCCAGACAAGAAGCTGTCCGGATTCAACAGCAAGAAGAGGAAGAGGCAGCCAAGGCTGCCGCTTTGGCTCAGGCTGAACAACCGGACAATCGGTATGATCTTCCCCCTGAAGAGGCCGAGGCTGAAGGAGTAGTTGCTGTGGCTCTTTATGATTACCAAGCGGCCGCCGATGATGAGATTTCATTTGATCCCAATGATGTGATAACCAACATTGAAATGGTAAGTTTACAAAGGTTTGGTGATTATTTTGCAATTTTTCCGGTGAAAAAAATCACCCATTTTCCTGTTAAAAGAAATCACGCAATCTTCTTTTTCAAATTGAAACATTTTGTAATTGTCCTAATTTTCTTTTCTTTCTTTATAAATACGCTTTTTTCTAAATGTTTGTGTGTCTGTTTGTCTATAGGTGGATGATGGTTGGTGGTTAGGTGAAGCCCATGGCAAATTCGGCCTTTTTCCTGCCAACTATGTGCAAGTCCAAAAATAACCAGAATCTCAAAAGTGTGCCAAAAGTATTCCAAGCACGAAAACAAAATCCACTAACAATTTTTTTGTCCTTTGTGTGATACGTATTGTACATAATAACCAACTTTTTGATATAATAATCTTAGTAATTTTTAGAGAGATGATCATGAAATATAAAATTGACCTTTAAGACCTTCTTTTAGTTTGACAAAGATTGGTGGATTGGTGATTGCAAAGGACTTCGTGGACTTTTTCCAGCCAATTATGTAGAAAGATACTAAAGTAAAATGGAATTTTCCCCAAAAATTGATTTTCTGTGATGATATGCAATAAACATTTTCCACCACTTTCTACTTAAATTTTTGGAGTGCTGCTGCTGATTTTTATCTTTGACATGAGCGCAAATTATTTCTCAAGGTGTCAATTTTCTTTGCAAGTAAGTTTTGAATTGCACCTTGTTAAAAGGTTACCTACTCCTCCGAAAAACAAAACTGGTTTGTAGAATTTTAGTTAGGGTGGTTTAAACCAGCCAATACTAGTAGTCTAGAGCCGAGCTAGGAAAACTGTTTGCTGCCTTGGGATATTAACTATAAAGCCTGCAGACCCAAAACCCGTACGGTGTTTTTTTCCAGTCTCATCTCATGCAAATCTAGTCGTTTCCGAGTTTTTTACTGCCCATTTCAGTTACTGCATTCATGTTGTCAAAAATCACCCAAAAGGTCTACGAATTTCGATAAGCTACGCGAAAAATAAATACAAAAAAATTTGAATTTTCGCGCCGAAACTCATCATTAGAAATATATCTTATAGGTGCATTTTTTGCACGAAATTCAATTTATTTAGCGAATCAAAACAAAATTGAAAGATTGTTTATCTATTAATATTTTTGGGTACCTTTGAAAGTTGGAAATCCCAAGTTTATAAAATACAAATTCTCCTCGCGCATGCATACCGTGCGCCGCTCTCGTTGTCTTGCTGGAGGGAGAACGACGACGACGTGTGGACTATATAAAAGGGGAGTCTAACCCTCTAAGAATCCGTCATTCGATCCAATGATTACTTGGTGAACGCTATAAAATGTCGACTTCCAGTTCATTTGATAGTTCGGATTCCGAACAGAATTACCATCGTAAAAAGTCCAGATTTCAAGTCTCACCCGCGGAATTGAACAATAACGTCAAGATGGAAGGTGGCAGTGGGACCAGAAAAGTGCCGAAACGAGTGGCTTCCATCCGGAGTGATCCGCAAAAGATGCGGGTCAAGTACAAGCGATCATTGTCGGCCACTGCTGACATGCCGGTCATGATGGAATACAACCTAAAACAAGTACTGACCAAGGAACGAGTACCTCATATGGATCATTACCGGCAATCTGTGGATTTTGGTACGTAATTTACAAGATTTTTTTGGAATGTTTTTCAAAGCTGAAAAATCAGTCTGAAAAATTCATCATTTGTTATAACTTTTTTTATGTCGTTGACCTAATAATTAGCTAGCCTCTCCTCATAAATTCACATTTTATGTTCAAATTCTTTGAATTTTACAGGACGTCATCGAAAAATGCGACCTACCATTGAAGAACTAATGGATCGCAATACCAACCACCTACAACCTCCACTACCTCCCTTCTTGCACCAAAATTCGCAAAATGATGTGGAAGCTGCAGCAATCAATAATCAAGACAAAGGAGTACCTACCAAGTTAGGTTGGATCAAAGGAGTCTACGTCAAATGCCTCCTAAACATTTGGGGAGTCATGCTCTTCCTTAGGTTGTCTTGGGTGGTTGGACAAGCAGGTGTCATTGAAGCTATTTCCATCATCACTTTGGCCAATCTTGTCACCTTGATCACTTCAATTTCAATGTCTGCAGTTTCAACCAATGGCAGGATCAAAGGGGGTGGAATCTACTACATGCTCTCCAGATCCTTAGGTCCTGAATTTGGAGGTGCCATTGGCTTGATGATCACCCTGGCCAATGCCATTGCTGTGGCATTGTATGTCATTGGATTTTGTGAGTCCTTTTTGGACATGTTGAGCCAGTACATTGGTGGATTCCAAGGTATCATTGATTCAACTAACAGACTCAATGATATCAGACTGATTGGTTCAATCATCATGGTTGGTATCTTGGGATTAGCCATCATTGGTATGGAATGGGTTTCCAGGGTTGAACTGGGCCTTTTGGGCCTTTTATTGATTGCCCAAGTGGATTTTGTCATTGGTTCATTTTTGCCTCCTACTGATGCTCAAATGGCTAATGGATTTATTGGGTACAGTTCTGAGACTTTGACAAGTAACCTGTGGAGTACTTATCAAGAACAAAATGGCGAACAATACAGCTTTTTCAAAGTCTTTGCTGTCTTCTTTCCTGCAGTGACTGGAATTGTGGCTGGAGCTAATTTTAGTGGGGATCTGAAGGACCCTGGAGATGCCATACCTAAAGGAACCTTGGCTGCCATTGCCACAACCTATGTGTCATACTTTGGGTATTGTTTTGTCATTGGTGGAAGTACTTTGAGGTAAGTAAATAAAAAGGGACAATTTTGAGCAAAATGACAACTTTATTCTATCCTTAGGGAAGCTTCTGGATCTGTGGATGAAGTCCTACTAAAGAAAGAAGTATTGAATGACACTTACATTGACAACTTCAATTTGACCTATGCCTTTGACCAATGCTTGGACCGAAGTTGTCCTAAAGGTTCACTGGCAGATCAGCAATTGATGGAAACCATCTCAGCTTGGGGACCCTTGATTTATGCTGGATGTTTTGCTGCCACATTGTCTTCAGCCATTGCTTCATTGGTTGGAGCACCAAGGGTCTTTCAAGCAGTAGCAAAAGACAAGTTGTTTCCTGGCATTTCAACCTTTGGTGATGGATTTGGACCCAACAATGACCCACTGAAAGGCTACATCCTCATCTTTTTCATCTCTTTGGGATGTATCCTTATTGGTGACTTGAATTCCATCTCCACTTTATTGTCCAATTTCTTTGTGGCTTCCTATGCTTTGATGAACTTTTCAGTCTTCCATGCCAGCATCACCAATACACCAGGTTGGAGACCCAGTTTCAAATACTACAATAAGTGGATTAGTCTGTTTGGAACCATCCTATGCATTGCAGTCATGTTCTTGATGAGTTATGTCACAGCATTGATTACTTTTGTCTGTATTGTACTGCTGTATGTCTTCATCAAGTCCAGACATTTGGATGTCAATTGGGGATCCTCAACCCAATCCCAATACTTTATGACTGCCTTGAAAGCTGTGCAATCATTGACCAAAGTTGAGGATCATGTCAAGAACTACAGACCTAAATTGATTGTCTTGAGTGGTGACCCTTCACATAGACCCAGTCTGATTGATTTTGGCAACTTGATCACCAAAGACATTTCCTTGATGACTTGTGTCAATGTCATCAAGGATTCCAGATCAAGTTGGAAAAGGAAAAGAGAGATCAAAGCCAGGGGAGAAAAGTGGTTGCAAATCAATCACATCAAAGCCTTCTATGCAGTCAATTCCAATCACAAGTTGGCTGAAGGTGTTCAAGCAGCTATGGACTTTTGTGGGTTAGGTAAATTGTCACCCAACATGGTTCTGCTGGGATTTCTGGAAAAATGGTACAAAGATGAAAATGATTATGAAGACTATTTCAACACTTTGGTCAATGCCTTTCATAACCACTTGTCTATAGGTGTCTTGAGACTGAGAGGAGGCATTGACTTGATCAAAATGGCCAGTCCAGATGAGTACATGTATGAACAAGGACCATTCACTATCCAATTACCACCCAGAGAAAAGAAGATAACAGAGTGCTCAGAATCCATTGATTCTGGCTTAGATGAAAAGGTGACTAACAGCAATCCTCCATCAGGAATGCTGGAACAAGACTTGTCTGATGAAGAACAACCTCACCAAGGTTCTAAGTTGGACAAAGTCCTAAGTGGAATTGCTTGGCCCAAATACAACTTACCTGCCTTTATGTCCACCAAGAGAAAATCTAGCAACCATAGTGTCATCAGTGATGAGATGTTTGAAAAGGCCAGAGTCTTTAGGTCCAAAAAGAAAGTGGTTGGAACCATTGATGTCTACTGGTTGTATGATGATGGAGGACTAACTTTATTGCTGCCTTACATCTTGTCCAATAGGAAAATGTACAGTGGAAGCAAACTGAGGATATTCTTTCTCAGTAATAAGATTGAAAATATTGACAGAGAAACCAGAAGCATGGCTGAATTGATGGCCAAATTCCGCATTGCATGTGAGGACATTGTGGCTATTTCTGATTCAATGACATTGCCTAACAAAGCTACCAGAGAAAACTTTTTGAAGATGGTCCATGAGGAGGTTGGTGTCCAGCATGTGGATGATACCATGCTTAAGTTGCATTCCAAGAAGATTAATTTCAAACTGAGAATTGCGGAAATTGCCAGAAAGACTTCTGGTAGCACAGCTAATTTAGTGGTTATGACTTTACCAGTTCCTAAAATGGATAATTTACCTCCACCTTTGTATATGTCACTTTTGGATTTTACAACCAGGGATATGCCTCCATTTTTGTATGTCAGAGGAAATCAAGAATCTGTTTTGACTTTCTATTCATGAATAAAAATGAAATATTTTAATGTAATTTCAATGTTTTTCTTCCCATTCTTGATTCTTGAAAATATCATTGGAAATTGGCACCAATTTGGCCTGGATGGAAGTACACTCTTCATCCAATCTGACATCCACTTCCAAGTAATTTCTGAATTTGTTGCCCAAAGGTAAATGACTGAATCTGTACCGTTCATTCAACTTTCCATTCAAGTCCGGAAAAAAGTCGCAGACATGATTGGTAATAGGACTAGTCGTGTAGTGATTGATTTGCAATCCGGATTCTTCATCCGTGATGAGTGAAGTCACACCGCAATGAATGTCTCCCGCCACCAAAATCAAGTCCCGTAAACTGGAATCATTTTTCCAAGCAAAACAGATGTCAATTAATTTCAATAATTCCGCCTCATTGAAATACCAATGGTCTCTCAAAAAGTCAAACTTGGCATTATCTTCCACTTTGGCCTTACAAACTTCCGGTTCTTCGCCTAAGAATGGCGTTTCGGAACATAAGATCACCGCCCGCAGATCCGGATTAGCCATGAATTCTTCAAAGGCTTCCCATTGGGCATCACTCAAAAGTGAATTTTCACTTTGTTGTTCGCCCTCAGGGGTAATTCGATTTCCTCGCAAATCAAATAGAAAGATGCCAACTTTATTCCCATAAATATGACTATGCCATTCTTGTACAATGTCGGAGTTTTCCGGTGTACATTGGGGATCCCAAAGTCGTCTTTGGTAGTCTCGGTACATTTCCATTCCACATTTCAAAAAGTTGGGGTGGTAAGCAGGACTTCCACCAGACTTTTTCATTGTAGTAAAATCATTAGCTGAAAAATTAAAAAAAGTTCGTCAAAATGAAGGGCGTTCTGGTTTGTGTAGCTTAAACGTAAACAAAGTTTCACGAATTTTTTCCTCGATTTTTCTGGTCAAATGTTGTCTTTACCTATATCATTGTCAGACCAAATCATCAAATTGGATGTCTTAGCTAAAACTTGCTGCTTGTATCGATGACTAAATCCGTCCCGGTAAATTTGCCGCCATAATTCTTTGCCCCGGTTCATCATATCTTCCTGTTTTTCATCATCCATAGATTCGTAGTTTTCCGCAAAGATTTTTTCCGCATGGGACATGGCATCGCCGACAGGATAGATTTGATCACCGATATGAATGATTGTATTGACTCGACCGGTATTGACAGAACGTAATACATTTTTCCAGGGGTTAAGTTGGCCCAATAAGAGTCGACTGGGTTTATCACAGCTCAAAGCAATCAGCTTGAACGACTCCATATGCTCCTCATCTTTCTTGGTTTTGAAAGACGCAATGGCTTCATCCAAAGTGGGAAAAATGGCAACATAAGCGGTGTCTGGAGCCAAATCTTCAAAGACAAAAGAGGTGGGACGACCAGAATGAATGTCTTGTGACAGCTCCATAAGTACTTGATCAAGTTGGTCTTTGGCGAATAATTGGCAACTCAAGTTGGCCTCGGATTCAAAATGAAATTTGACCTCAATGACAATGCAGGCAGATGTGCTGGTCACTTCTCCAATGATCGGTCCCAATGTCAGTCTTTTGTTGACAGGTACTATGGATCCATCAGCCAGGATGGAGAAGTTTGTCAGTCCACCTTGCAAAGCTTCATCAATCTTGGCCGGTATGTCAGCTTCATTATTAGCAATCTGAAACCCATTTGTTACTTTCACTTTTAACGCTGCCATTTTTCTGTTCAAGCAAGTCTTGTGGACTATTGCCAAGTCCTGAGACTTTGTATCAAAGCTTTGTGAGTCGGTGAGTGACTGACCTTTTTACACTTTGGGTCCATCCTCTTTATCAGTGGCCGGCTATGTATACAGGCTGCAAAACTAAAACAAGTTTTGCTTGATTGGAGTGAGCAAACACTAAACAGAACAGAAGGAAGATTGACTCGGATTGATTGATAGTGATACGATAACATCCGGAACGATAAGGCATGCAGACTATTTAGCCTCTATAACTTGCAGACTTATCGTATCGTCTTCATTTCTAAAGACTAAAATGTTAGTATCAAAAGCTAGATCCTGTATGTATATTGTATAGTTTGAGAAATAGGGATTCACAATAAGTGACAATGTCTTGCAACTTAGAAAAGCTTATCTCAAATATTTTCTTTTCTAAAAGACGAATACCGCCCTCTTAAAAAAGTGACCTTCCTATCCATCAGTTTATTTGATAATCAAATAAGTGTAGAAACATTGAGCAAAAATCTAAGGAATAGCAATTTTTACGGCCAGTCATCAAAATTTCCGAGACGAAATGAAAGGTTGGGTGATTGTTTAGTGAAATTATTTCGAGAGAAATTTTAAGGTAGAAAATGGCATGGAACTCCCACTTAGAGGGGCTGATACTGTAGCCTAGGCCGCAAAATGGAAAACAAAGTGACAGTGGAAAATGAAGAAGATTTTGAGTTTATTTTGGCTTCAACATACATTGAAGATGCCATTGAAGGTCGGCATATGGAATTCACACATACCAAACAAGGATTGAAAATCTATCAGTTGTACAAAATGCCGATTTTCCGATACTTGCTATTTACACTGTTAGTTGTGGATGTTTTGTTGGCTTTGGTTGAAACACCCTGTAAATCCGGCTGGGAAGTGCCTTATTGGGCCACCCTGTGTATTGGTATGTTAAAAAATATTAAATTCGAGCTACGTTACTTTTGGCACGAAATTTGTTACCTTTTTTGTCTTAAATATTTTGGCACCAAAATTGCTACTTTTCGCATTTTAAAATCATTTTGAACATTTTGAAGTGTTGCTTTTTGTTTCCATTTTAATTTTTTGAGGGGGAAAACTTTTTAAGATTTCCTCATTTGGGCGTGAAAATTGTTACTTTGTTCAACTTTTAAAGGAATTACTCTACGAATTTGCGGTTTTTTTAACGCCTTAGGAAATGGATTTCACTGCTTTTAGTATATAGGAAAAGACCATTTCTATTTTGAATTTTTAAATAGAGATTTTTTTTCATTACAGAATTTATTTGTCTGATGTATTTTATGGGCCGAATTTTTCACGAAATGTTAGTGACAAACAACTTCAAAGTATTCTGGAAAGATACCAAACATGTGACCAATGCCTTCATTTTATTCATCACTTTAGTGGACATTTGCGTTTACGTCACCATGAAAGAATCTGGAAGTCCAAAATGTATTCGAATTTCCAGACCTTTGAGGGCATTTTTACTGGTGAATTTTCCCGAAGCTAGACAAATCAGAAGAGCATTTCGGACAATACGAAGAACATTACCGGAATTGATCAACGTTTTGATTTTATTTATGGCCACTTTAACGTTGTTCACCTTAATGGCCGTCAAACTATTTGAGCGATTGCGCCTGGAAAATGGGACATATTTCACGGATTTTTTCGACTCTTTTTGGGAACTTTATGTTCTGGTCACAACTGCAAATAGGTAAGAAAATTACCTTAAAAAATTCGCGATTTTTTTTTTCTTAAATAAAAA
>LT727943.1:444408-463479 GCA_900157175.1 Oithona nana
TTTTGGGTGAAAAACTTGTGAAAATGTTGGGGATTTGCGCATTTTAGTTGTTGACATCTTTGATTTCCCGAGAAAAAGGTTTTAAAAGTGTGAACTACGGCTTCCATTTTGATAAATGGTTTGAAATCCTGGTCGTGTTCTTTTCCATTTTCAATGATTGTTTTTCGACTCCTTTTCAGGTGGCGGTTCCCTGTATTACATCGCGAAACGTGCCATGGTAAAGAAAGACTATAAAGAATTAGATGAAGCTATCAAATCCAAAATTGTGCCCTACTTATACAATGGTGGAGAAGGAGCTATGGTTCCTATAGCACAACTGGCCTGTATTAGAAACAGGGACCGCTCTAAATCAAAAATGGTAGGTTAGATACTTCTGAAATGTGCATTCAAAATCGATTCTTCAACCGGCAGCAAGTGTTGCAATTTTCTTCTTGTTGCCAATGCAACTCAGCGTTGGCCTTAATGCAATATTTCTTGATCAAAAACTCCAAAGCTCAAAATCATGTTGTCATTTTATTTTTAGTTTCCTTGCATAAAAGAATTGGGAGAAGCTGGTTTTGATTTTGTATTTGAAGGCAGTGATTTGTTAGCTGATCTAACCAAGGGACTGGATCCAAAAGAATGTAAGATACATCTTGAACATAGTCAAATGTTTTCTTAATGCTAAAAAATTGCCATTCCAGCTCCACATTTATTTCGTGAATGTTGTTGGATGGTGGAAAAACGAGGCTCAGTAGGCGAATCTACATTTCATGTCTGCTTTCTTATGCAAACACCAACTCATTTGTTCTTGGCTAGAAGGCTTCTCAAATGGTACCCTAAACTGATCAATGATGTCTACTTATCAGAAGAATACTATGGTATTAAATAACTGAAGTACAGTTCCTTTCCTATCTAATTCTGATTTGAATTGACAGGGGAGAATGTATTGCATATGTCGGTGGTAGCTGAAGATCCCACCATGGTCAAATATTTGTTAGATCAAGGTATAGAAATACATGAGAAATGTTATGGCAATTTCTTCTGTCCTGAAGACCAAAAACCTTCCAGAAATGATTCACTAGATCATGAGGAAGTGGATGTCTGCATACCTACAAATTATGCAGGATATGTTTATTGGGGAGAATACCCATTAAGTTTTGCAGGTACCATAAAAGCCTGGTTCTATACTTTAAAGTACACTACAACAATTCTTTAATTTTCAGCTGTACTAAGCCAAGAGGAATGTTTCCGCTTAATTTTGTCCCGTGGTGCCAATCCAGACTTGGTTGATACTAATGGCTGCACAGTGACTCATATCATGGTAGTTTATGACAACATGAGAATGTTTGATTTGGCTGTTGAGTGTGGAGCCACCATTGCTACATCCAATAACCAGGATATGACCCCCTTGACGGTAGCCGCCTTCTTGGCCCGAAAGGACATGTTTTTCCATATTGCCAACATTGAACGGGAAGTCTATTGGCAAATTGGCAATGTTTGCTGTTCAGCTTACCCCATTGAACAGATGGACAGTATCAATTCCAAAACTGGTGCATTGCAAACTCAATCTGCATTGAACTTGATTGTTTTTGGACCCTTGATTGAACATTTGGATTTGATTGAAGGCATCATTGTGGATCTGTTACAAACCAAGTGGAAATCATTCATCAAGCGGGAATTTTTCCGACAATTGACCATTTTTGCCATGTATTTCTTCTTGGCTTCATTCTGTTACATCACCAGACCTATTGTTCCAGCAGCTAACTGTATCAATGCAACCATTGAATTGCTAAATGTGACAAATTCAACATCATATGATCCAAGTATTGAAGAATTACTTACCACTTTAGGAGGTGATAATGAAGATCTTTACACAGATGTGACTTCTTCTCCAGATTATTTGACAACACTCAATGTCACAAATATGACAACACTAGCACCATCATCATCATCAGATTCTGAGTCAAAATGTCCTGATGGTATGGTACTACAAAATGAAGACAAGTGTTACATGAACAAGTATGACACTTTATGGAAACAAGTTCGACTTGGTTGTGAAGTATTGGTTTTACTTTGGTCTATTTATTACATTGCCAAAGTTGTCAGAGAATTCACTTTTTTGCCATTGCATATTTTCATTGAAAATATGCAATTATGTCCTTCTAGAGTGATGTTTTTGTTGGGTTGTACATTGCTGGTCTTTACTGTGCCATTTAGAGTCTTTTGCATGCCGGCAGAAGAAAATGCTTTGGCTTTGATTGTGATGCTCCTGACAGGCTTTTACTTCTTATTCTTTTGTCGGTAAGACACAAAATAAATTAAATTATTTACACACTATTCTAAAAGCAATTTTTTTGCCCAAAATTGAAATTGACAAAACTCCAACATTTTCACGAGTTTTTCCCCCCAAATTTTTTTGACAATTTTTCTCGTGATATCAAAGTTGTCAACAGCTAAAAAAGTCCAAAACCACAACATTTTCACAAGTTTTTCACCCAAAAAAAATCGACATTTTTTTCGGGAAATCAAAGTTGAATTTTTGGACAAAAAATGAAGATTTCGAACAGTGTGAAAGTGTCCAAAAAGTCTTAAAATCAATTTTGTATTTCTCTTTTTCAGATCGCTCCAGCATTACTTGTCACTTCAGTATTTGACCGCGAGGTCAATTGTCGCCGAGCAGCCTCAGCAGCCTTCCAAGAAAGTGTCGGCCGACTAGGAGCTGAAGCGGTACCTCACGGTATTGATTTGCTTACCACTTGTGATTACCATAGTGTTGGTATCCGCGCTCATACCTACACTGATTTGAGTGTCAAAGTGGCCGAAAAAAGTCCGGAATACGCGGTCAAGTTGGTCGAGCATTTATTAGAGAAGAAAATCTGTCATTGGGACAATTCTGTTCGTGAATTGACCGGACAAGCGCTAAGAAATCTGGTACCTCAAACATTGAAATTCATGCTTGAAATTGTCATCCCAACCTTGCTTGACAACATTGACGAAAGCAAAGATTTATACACACGTCACGGATCTTTGGTAGCCATTGGCGCAATCATAGGTGGAATCGCCGAGATGTCCAAGAATCTCAAAGATGTCATTGATGTCAAGACTATCCAACGGATCGAATCCATTTTAGCCAAAATGGAGCAACGCATGGAATTGCGTGGATCAGCTGGAGAATTGATGCGAAGCGCTGTCACTCCATACATTCAAAATCTGTCTGAAGCCAAGTTTCCCGTTCATGACAAAGCGGATATTTTGGACTTGTGGAAAATGATCATAGGTAATGTTCAACTTTGATTCACTTCATGACAGTTTTGTCCACTAGATGGCGTTTTGATAATTACACCAAAAAAGGCGAATTTTACATAGAAAAAATCGGGAAATCAAAGTTGAATCTTTGGATGAAGATTTCGAACAGTGTGATTTAGGTTTTATCAATTTCTGACTTACAGTGGTTTCAAATTGACGGGGCCTTTCGTGATTATGATCTACCGGATGACAGCCAATGATCTCTTGAAATTTGGAATCATGTACGCGATTTTTGTGATGGGATATGCACAGTGTAAGCTTTGTTTAAAAAGTTTATGTTACAAAGTACCTACTTTTAATTCTGATTTATCTTTTCAGCTTACTATATAATTTACCAATCTTACCAAGGTGATGACAGCAATATGATGCCAACTTTGTCTGAAGCAATTATTCAATGCTTTCTCATGTCTATGGGCGGTTTTGGAGGTGTTTGGAGCTCTTTGGAAAGCACCAATCATTCTATAATTGGAAAGGTGACTTTCTTTAAAAGATTTAGATTTACTATTTACTATGCATTGACTCACTTTTGCGTGATAAGGATAAACAACGACGACGAATCATATTTTTACCTAACTAAGGCTGAAAAGTGCCCTTAAAAAAATTGAGATTGTAATGTTAAAAATTCCTGATCTTACTAGTTTTATTCTTGGATTCTTGAGTCTTTCTTAAGCTGAAGGTTGTTCCAATGACTCAATTTTTGCATATTCTTCCTTTAGGATAGTTTTGAATTTTTCCCACTCTTCAACGCCCTCCTCAATTTCGGGCTCCTCGTCTAGTCGCATTTGTAGCAGGTCAAGAGCAGTAAAACCATACTTGTCTCCTTGCATAATGTCAATGCCAAATTCTTTGTAATTTTCCAAAAGAAACTTGGGAACTTCAAGTGAAGCCACTGCGCAAGCAAATTGGAAACCTGAATTTCCATCACTGATTTCACGCATATTCAAGTCAATTCCGTGATCTTTCGCAGAATTAATTATCAACCGCAACATTTCGGTATTTCGGCATTTTGGCATTTTGTAAACCATGCAGGCCATCATGAAAATATTACAATTTTCACGTATACCGTCACGGGAATTCATTTGATTCATGTCGTAAGAAGTCTCAAAAAATAGTTCCATAAGCTTCAAATCACCATCTTGTACGGCATAATAAACTAGATCGAAATAATGCCATTTGACATATTCGAGCTCCTGTAGTGATTCTTTGATTTCTTTTAGGTAATCAAGGCTTGCTTGATTTCCAATTTTCTTGACAGCTTTGTTCCATCCAGGAAAGACTTCATATGCTTTCTTCCATGTTTCCACTGCATTTCCTTCTTCATCATCTATCAAATGTTTTCCACCGAACTGAAGTAAAAATTTGACCAGAGATTGTCTTTTCAAAGAACTTTTCTGGTTCAAAGACTCATTCCAAGAGTCCGAAACTTCACAGCAAATTTCTAGTTCTTCGTAACTGAGGTGACCGAAAATGTTATCACGAATCAAAAACAGTCCCGGAGTAGTCATAATTTTCTCCATTTTGAATCAAAAACGTTTCAAAAATCAATACTCTGAACGCGCGCTCACTGAGAATAACAGTTCGAAAAGATAAGTCAATCTCGTGAAGGTCATGACTTTATCAATACATGTTCATGATTTAGAACCAAAATCAATCTTTCATATATAAATAATTTTGTATTACTTAAAAATCTGTTTGAATTTTAGAATTTTCCAATGATCAGAAAAAAATATGCCTAAATGTTAAAAAACAAATTGCCTTAAAAATAGTAAACAGAAAACTCTTTGTTTTGATTCTCAGTTTCACAATTTTTCAACGGATTTTTTTAGTCAAAACTTTGATGGCTTCAAAAGAAGTAATCGGCTTGTTAAAAGACTTTCGAGCATTACTAATTTGTCGAATTTGCAACGTAAGCAATACTCATCATATTGATTGGTACCGTTGCGCTCATCTACATCCAATTTGCGAACTTTGTCGCTGGAATAACCGCTGTTCTTGCGGTCAAGAAATTCTCAAAGCCCACGATAAACTCGTCAAATCAATATTGACAAACAAGAATATGCCGTACCAATGCAACAACAAAATCCGAGGCTGCCGAGAAACTCTACCCGAAGCAAATTTGAAGGACCACGAAGACAATGAATGTATTTATCGTCCCGTCAACTGTCCAAATTGCCAAAGTCGAATGGCTTTCAATGCCATTGTGGATCATTACCAAATCAATCATCCTTGGAATACTGAATTTACAACCAATGAAACTAAAGAAACTAAATTGAAAATTGTTGGAAATTATGTTGCCAATGCTTGTATGACTTATGAACCCTTCAAGTTTGAATTGTACGGCAAAGTTTTCATTGCCACGGGCAAATTATCCCATGGAAAATTTCAATTCTGGATTTACTTAATTGGTACTCGGGATGAAGCCAAACATTTTTCATTTTCAATCCAAATGGAAGGACAATGTTCTGAAATGCCAACCCAATTTCAATACACTGGACCTGTTTCTTCCATTGATGATACAACTTGTTCTTATGCCAGACTCGGTGTAACCCTTGGTTTGGATATGTTTCGATGCCAATTTATGGATCAGAATAATGAAACGAGCTTTTCATTGAAGATACGGAACTTGAAAGCTGAAGCACAAGTCAAGGATGAGAATGTGGAGTCTGGTGTGTCAGACAATGAAGTAGATGATGAAAATGAAGAAATCAATCTGGCTTTTCAACCTGTCGGTGATATTGTGAAAAAAGAGCCAAAGCTTCAATTTACTGTTGTCAATGATCAGTTTGTCGGAAATGAGGTCAATAAAGAAGGTGTTGAGAATAATAATATGCCTTCAACCTCGCTTGGCCATTTCAACGTCAATAATCCTTGGAATCAACGGAAAGTTCATGAAGACAAAAGGAAAGAAAATGATGCTTGCGAAGTACCGGATTTTTTGCAACCAGATGACACCAAATCCGGTGAACCTGAAGCTAAAAGATTTAGATTATTCTTAAAGCCATCTAAATTTTACAAGCTTTAATTATTCTAAATTCTATTTGGAATAAAATTCTAGATTTTGCTCAAGTTTCTGACATTTTTTTTTTCGGTCAACTTTTTTTGAATTATGTTTAAAAACTTCTTAATTCCAGATTAATTGCTATATTTACTTGGCATTGGTCTACATTCTCTTGGTCAATTTGCTCATTGCTATGATGGGTGACACCTACGGCAAAATCGCCGAAATCAAAAATGAATGGATGAGACAGTGGGCTCGGACAGTCTTGATTGTTGAACGAGGCATTCATCCTTCCGAACGAAAAATTCAACAGAATCTCTACTCAGAAATAATGGCAACTGGAGAACAAGCATTAGTGCTTAAACAAACAATGTCGGTATGTAATCAAAGAGTCAAACAATTCTAATGAGAAATGTTCCAACGAGTTTTAAAAAAATATATCAAAATCAAATAAGACAAAAAATTTGTCAAAGTTTGTTTACGTTCTGGCCAAGCAGTGCAGATGTCCCTTCAATTTGACGATTTTTTCCTACTTTTTTTTCCAGAATGAGCAATTGGAAGAAATCGATGATATTATCGAAATGAAAGTAGGTCATCGCAAAAACATCAAAAGACGACAAGACAGATTTGGCTATGTATCCAATTCCTTGATTGGTTTAGATATCAACACGTCTGTTGTTCAAATGGATGAAGACGAAGAAAATCCATTTGAAAATGCTTAGAATTTGTAGACACTCTCTTAAAAGTCTTAATGCATGGCGAAGAAAATAAACGGACTTTAAGTAGTGAACTTTTGTATACTTGAACTTTTGAACTTCTGTTGGTTTTACTAAGGAAACAATTGAGAATCTCGGCCGGCCGCTTGAGCAAATTAGTCTTCGAAATGCAGTTGTTGGTCAAAGAGCAACTTGAACAGCTAAGAAACAAACAAAATTTCAAAGTAAAATATTGCAAATTGATTTTGTATCAGTGTGTTTTCGTGCTCTTTTTAACGCTCTATTTTTCGGCAATTTTGTGGTTATATTTACAATCCTTAGACACATTTCATCCGCGAATTAGACACCGAAAATCCCAACCTGGATTGGCTTCCAGACCCATCACGGATAATCCCTACTCAACGTTGATTGAATTCACTTCGGGTTATGAAGGAAATTGGAAACCTTTGAAGCAAAGTGTAAGGGATTTTTTTAAAGCTTACAAGCATGGAATATATCCAGGAACCAGTGTCAAGTGTCGTTGGGAAGCCGGTATTGTGACCAGTGATTGGTGCCATGTCAGTCGAAGAAAGTTTGAAAATTATTGGAAAAATGATGTCGAAGTGCAATGTAACAAAATGGAAAATTATGGATACACTTTAGGAAAGCCTTGTATTTACCTAAAACCTACAAAATTATTTGATTGGGAACCTGAGCCGTACTATAATGTCACTGAAGTGGAGTACTTGGAATTCATGCCACAATGGCTCAAACAAAAAATAAGTAAAAAAAGAATTGAAAAATTCGTCAAATTGAAGGAACATCTGCACTGCTTAGTCAGAATGTAAACAAACTTTCACAAATTTTTCCAGGATCAACATGGGAGAAAAAATGCCAAGGAAAAGGTGAAGAAAAGGAAAGTCAATGTCCGGATTTACGAATGGTTTGGTTATCCTGTGAGGGTGATACACCAGCCGATACAGAATACATGGGACCTCTGGAGATGCGACCAATGCCAGGCTTTCCAGGCCAATATTTTCCCTTTCAAGGACAAAATCATTACTTGAGTCCAATTGTTGTCATCCAATTGACTGATTTGACTCCTGGAGTTTTGGTCAGTATCAAATGCAAAATGTGGGCCAAAAATATCAAGCATGATCCAAAAGATGACTTCAAGGGTGGACTTAGATTTGAACTTCGAATGAATTGAAAATAAAGGTTTGAATTTTTTTATCACAGGTTTTTCAATTTTAATATTTAAAAAAAAATTCTGACATTATTTTTCCCAAGGTTTTCCGTTCAGGTTAGGCAGCAGATCACCAGCATCACTGCTTTTGGATTTAACAAATTGACTATAAAGTGATTTTATAGGTTTGCCTTTCATTGCAGGTTTGACTTTGGACATGGATCCGGAAGCTATCGGTGCAGGTGGAGGAGGTGGCGGTGGTAAACTCAATTTATGTTTCATTTCATTGGCCCTAAAAAGATAGAAAAAAAATTAAGATAAAATGGAAAAAAAAAAATCGGTTTTAAAAATTACTTTGCTTGTAATTCTCTTTGTCGAACTTCTTCAAGTCGTTTGATGTACTGATCTTGATTGGCATTGATATTTTTCTCCATCTGCTCAACCTTCCATTCTGTCGGCACCGGATTATACTCATTTTCCGCCTTTTTCTTTTGCCGTTCATATTCCAATTCAGCTTGACTTTTGTATCCAGAAGTCATTGTAGTCAATTTCCCGCCAAAAATCGAGGTGCCAAGAACACGCAACCCAGGAGCTCGTTGAGGATCACTGGCAGCTCGAGCTTGAGCACTAGCAGCACCTGGAGCACTTGATCCATTGGTCAACATTAAAGGAACTTTGGGACCTTGAAATGCTTTGGACAGATCCCCCATGGGCGGAACATATGTTTTTTCATTAGATTGTCACCTCCCCCTGGATTCCCATGTCAGCTAAAAAGGCTTGATATTCCGTGTCTAACTGTTCCGGGTCAGCTTCTTTTCGCACTTTAAACACTTCTCCTGGTCGCCTTTGTTGACAATCTTGAGTTATATGACCTACTCCTCCACAAGCTGAACAAATAGTAGCGGAAGTGAAATTTGGCCGCTCGTCACATTGCCAAGTCTTGTGTCCGTATCTGCCACAATTCAAGCATTTCATGTCTAAGTCTTTAAGTGTACCGTTCAAGACTGCCAATTCATGCATATGTTTAGCTCTGAGTGCTACCGCTTGTTCACTATTCGGATCATAGATTTGCATCTCGATGATTTCTTTGACTCTTTTCACACCTTTTTGTACGTTTTCCGGAGTTGAAGCGGTGATGTGAGCGTGTAAAGGATCTTCTAAACCATCGACTTTTTTGCCATCTTTGGTTATACCTGTCATGCCAGACCTCAAGGATCCTTTGCCTTTGATAATAATTTTGCATCCCGTTTCTTCATTGATTTTCTCTAAAAAGTTTCCGCGGGGACCTAACAATAATCCCACAAAGTTGATTTCTGGATGTTCATCGGCAGGTATAAATACTTTATCTTCCAATTTGGTATTTTTGTAGTTGTAATGAGACGGAGGTTGGTAGGTGGGATCCAATTCTTTGATTTTGGTAATGGCGTTATTACGTTGATTAATTAGCTTGTTTCGGGTCCGTTCCAGCCTTGTATTGAGTCTTTTACCATTAGAATTGTAAATGGGTTCAGGCGAAGGACTTCGGTCTCTTGGGTTGGGCGGTATACCTAAATCTGGTTTGGCCAAGTTTCGAGTGGCATCGTGAATTTGCATTTGTAAAACGTAAATATCTTGTTGGGTTCCACTCATTTTTGACGTGTCAATGTTGGTTGGCATGGTTAATCGGCTAGCTAAGGCTGCTGGGTTATCTCTGATGCCGCCGGGAGGTGGCAAAGCCAGGATTGGAGTCATTGCATTGACATCATCTTTGGACTTTGTGTTGTATTTTGATTGTGTGCGATCCCAACGAGATTTACGTTGTTTACGTTTTTCTTCGCGACTTTTACGATCTTCTTCTGATTCTACTGTGATTGAACCATTGATGGTTATGGCTAATAACTTGGGCGGTGTTGGACCAGAGTTTAAATGAGCCATTTTACTTTGACAAATTTCGAACTTTGAAGTTTCTACACTTTATTGTGGTTTTACTACTGAGATGTAAGGTTTCGAAACAATAAGTCAAAACTTTAATTTGATTTTCAAAAAGTAATCAAAAGTTTAGGAAAATTAATTAACACTGAGAAAAAAATGTTTCATTTTCAACTTTTTTGTAAAAATGTATTAAATTCTCGACTTGACAACTTTAATTTTTACGAATCAATTTACAAACCGTTTTGATTCAAATGCCTAAAAGTTTGTAGCACACTTTTGATTCTAAAGGTGCGCCTTAGCGAATTTTGAATGAAAGTAAACAAGCAGATAGTGTAATTCAATAGCGTACCCGGTGTATTACACCACTTCACTTTCCAACGAATGAAGAATTTTTCTGAAAATCCGTCGAGAGAATTCCGATACATTTTGACAAATAATGATTGAAGAATTTCGTCAGTAGTTAAACGTAAAGTCTTTAGAAAAGTTGTATTTTTTAGTGTTAGTGAACTTCCGGGTGGAGGTCAGTTAGAGTGGTAGCGCGATATGGTTGACTAATCGGCATCAAATAAGATGTGCATTGTTATAAATAGCGCGCCGTGTCACACTTCAGACGGAAGATTCCCTCAAAATTGGCCAAAATGGCTACCAGAAGTGGAGAAATGTCGATAGATTGGACTTTCAGGTCCGAATTTTATTTTCATCAATTTTAAAGCCGAAAATGAGATAATATGTAAAGATTTTCTTTGGTTTCCTAAAAAAAGTTGTTTTCAAAAAGTTGACACGAAAAATTCGTCAAATCAAAGTGTTTCGTAACATAACCCCTCTCTTTTGACGAAAAAATACGTCCAAACTATTTCACCATTTTTTTCCGCAAAAAACCCGTCAAAACAAAGGATCAAAATACTGAAACAGTATCATTTGACGAGTTTTTGCGGGAAGTGCATTCTTGGGTTGGGAAAGTTTATTTTCTGGTAACGCTGACGTGAATGCTCAGCAGGGCTGCTAATGCATCGGTGGCAATTCCTCCATTTTGCCTGCCTGTCCCCCGATCCGACCACTGTGAACAGCAGCAGCCTGCACGGCAAGACAAGAATCGTCGTCGTTCGGTTCGGCGAAATATTCTCAAAGCCAAAATCTAAAACAAATACAACTTTTGTCATTGACCATTGAATCTCGCCCACTTTTCCACTCCTGATCGAAGTTAGAGGCCGCTTCAAACTTAACAGACACCTCAGTGTCAACTTTGTGACCCAACAGTTCAAAGGGGTGAAACTACTTTTTTTGAGTTCACCAAAAAGCATAAACAAAACAATGAAGGTAAGACCCAAACAATTTTTACTCAAATTTTTTTTCTGTCAAAATTGTAAACAATATTTGAGGGAAGGAACATTTGATGTGGATTTGAAGATATTTTTAGTGTTAGATTCTAAGTTGGCAAAATTCAAGTAGGATGCAGGCCTCCTTCTCCTCCTCTGTAGCAGACAATGCAATTCGGCCGTGCGGCCCTTTATTCGTCGGCAGGAAATAAAAAAAGGCCTTAAAGAATATTTGTTCTCTATCCAGTCAAAGTCAAAAAGGAAATGGCTGTTAAAAAAAGGATTTTCCAGAAGGGCCCTTTAAAATGAATTAATTTGATAGGGTTTCATTAGTCGCTGGCTTTTGTCAAATCTTCTTCTTGGATTCATGTATCATTGATACCTAGTCAATGAATAATAGAAAAGTAGTCCAAAATTGTCCATTGCAGTCAAAAACATTAGTTAACAAATCTGACAGTTCTGATACACTGCTACTGACTAACAAACGAGTTTGAGGAAAAAGATAGTCGATGACGACAATTGGCAAAGAGTGACAGAGAGACAAAGAGGTCATGTATCCATCCTATCTGCAGATCCGCCAATTCTACCATCATTCATCCAATCCAGGTATTTCATAGAATCCATAGCTCAGAGAAAGTGAAGATTTTGTGGGGAGTAGCTGCTTTTAATATCTGGTAAAGATCATGGTTACATAGAGTGAATATGTTAGGGGGGCCACCAAGAGGCAAGAGCTGCGAGTTGTATGGTCTAGGGCAATTGGCGAGTGAGTTTGGGATGGTCTCTTGGTTGCTAGAAAAGAAAGTCCAAGCGCTGCTATGAGCTGCTATAGTACTCTATCCAGGAGTGTGGCACATAATTATGGGTTCATCTTGAGGGTCTGGTCGGTAGATGTCGTGTATGTATCTCTTTCTTGAAGAAGTCGGAGAATTCAGAGCTTGTCAGCAGCTTACCGCGGCGGCGGCATTGCTGCTGCTGCTGCTGCTGCGACCGTCGTTCTCGTCGACTACTCCAGTACGGTGGCAAAGCAGGAACAGCTTGAAAATCAAGCTGGCTCCAGCAGCTAGAGCACAGCTTGATAGACTAATGGAAAAGAAAAGGCAGAGCTAACCTCCGGAGCAGTTCCTCGCTCCTGTCAACCCTCACTCCGCCATTCAAGCCCAAAAGCCAAGTTTGACCACCAGCCTTAGCTTCACCACTTTGACCCCCTTGAGTCTTTCACGCCTATGATTTTTCAAAGCCATGCTGAAAGATATTCAGCTACACTTATTAGCTAGCTTCTAGAAAAAAATCGTCAAACGGCGGCCGTTAGAGAGAAAACATGAGGTGACTCTTGGTCATTTGACCAGAAATTTTATCGGAACATTTTAGAGGTGCTAGGGGCGTGTTTATAGTCTTATGGGTCTTGTAGATGAGGCTAGATAAGAAATTGAAGAAGGTTTTCATTGCTTTAAAGAGAAAAGATGATTCTTCTCTGCTCTTTTCTAGATAGGTACTAGTGTAGGAGTAGTGCAGCTTGCTTCCTACATACTTCTCATACAGAGCAGAGAATAGAACAAGGGCTTCAACTACTACTACTACTCATGCTCTCTTTTTGGCCATCCTCTGATTGGCAGCTGTGAAAAAAAGAAGCTGTCTTTGCTGCTTCTTTGCTGCTTACTACTTGTATACACAGTGGAGAGTTGACTGTTGTTGTTTTGGCCATTGGCAGTCACAGCCATGCCTTCACTAACCCTAAGAGTTTTGTTGTCACACAGCTGACTATTTCTGCGGCTCGCTTCTAGCAGCTCAGCGGCTCATCTAGTCTACTTGCAATAGCTCTGCTACTGCAGTAGTCAATCTACTGGATTCCTAAAGTCTAAATGGAGTCCAAATCAAATCATTCTTCCAGGTTCAAAGTCTGGACCTGAGAGGAGCAAGCTTGCAGAGGTGACCAGCATGGACCCACACCTGCGTTCCCCCGGAGTGGACCCCAGAAAGCAAGCCCTCCTGGAAGGAAGGCTCTCAGGAAGAAAGGTAAGAAGGGCACCATTGAAGTTTTCATTGAAGTGACAGCAGCAGCAGCAGCTGATTCGGCTCATACAGCTGCTGCTACTGCTAAAATGCAGAATCTAAGCTGCTCTTGTCTCTTTCTCTATGATAATGAATGAACACCATCACCTTTTTAGGAAGAAGATCAGAACAGATCAAGCAAGACTAGTACAAGCACTAACCAATCTCAAGCATTTACAAGAGCTCAATATGAAATGGATTGGGTGTTAGAGGTATTCTTAAAAGTCATAGAGGAGACTCTATTATTCTTATTTGCGCATGCTCTTTCTCTCTCTTTCTCCTGATTATTCAATGAGTCTAGTAGTACCTAGTATCAACTTATGACTTTGCCCTAATTCTTTAGACAGCCTATTGATTTTTTAACTGTGGTAAAGAGAGAGAGAGAGATGCTGATATGTAATTTACACTGACAAGTGTTAGCAGGGACCTACATTGAATATCAAGGAACTGTAAAAAAAAGATCAAAACATATGTGTATCATCATATTTAGTAGTCATTCAGTGAAAATGTATTTTTTTAGGGCTGTGGCCTAGAATGTCATCCTGGTGAAGGGATTGCAACTAATCAGAAAGAATTAGCGCCACCCCCTCATTTGGCAACATCCCCGCCCATACCCGTGACGATGGGGGTTGGACCCAACCTCAATGTCAAGGGCGGCGGACCTACTTTTCCGGGGGCGGGTGGGTGTCCTCCACCCCTGCCCCCGCCACCTGTCGTGCCAGCAGCCCCGACTACACCCCCCAACAACAATTTGCCGTTGCCGGTTAGTAACCCGGCCCCACCACCTCCTCCACCCCCTCCTCCGCCCCCTGGCCCCATAGTGGCGCCGCCTAGCGGTGGTGGGATCAATGAAAACAGTGATACCAAAAGTCAGAATCATCAGAATAGTGCTGTGAACCACCCTAAAGGGGTACCTGGAGGTAGAGGAGGGTACCCTTCGGTCAACAACCACGGCTCAAATTCCAGTAAACCCCATAGTGATAACGCTGCAGCCACCATGCCCAAGAGGCCCAGAAAGACCTCCGGAGGAGTCATGGGATACGGAATGCCGCCGAAAAATGCCCAAGGCAACATGAGCTCTATTGATACAGTAAGTTTCTCATTTTTTCCGTCAAATCGCCACAGCAATCCAGTTTTATGTAGTAAATCGCCAATCAAAACAAACTTTTGACGAATTATTTGTTACTAAGCTGAGCGCCTGAGGTACTTAGGTTCCCACGACCCTAGCAACCATCGGATCCATTGCTGAGACAGTTTGGCGGGAGAGTAGTTGAGTAAGAGTCCGTCAGGCGTCGCTTCTTCTCATATTGTTTTGCTTGCCACGGCCGGACTCCCCAAAAAAGAAGCTGCTGCTTAGGAGGCTCAGTCCACCGTACTGCATCATAGCGTACTTTTTCCTGCTGTACAGGGGCAGCTAGGGCGAGAGATGCAGCTGAACCCCCTTAGTATAGATGTGTGTGACGACTTGGCGCCATAGCTGATTTTGCGCATTACACTTGCCCTTGTTTTGGTTTTAAAAACATTGAATTCAAAACCCATTGGCATTCATGACATGGAAGTGGAAGTGAGGAGTGACTTTAGTCAAGTCAGGAAACGTAGAAGCTCGACTTCGTCCACTTCTTTGAGTCCTGCAGCCAAAGAAAACAATCACAATTTCAAACCTAAGAGGAAAAGAACCAAAAGTGAGAGTCGACAGCAGCTGACTTTTTGGGGTTGGTCCCCTAAACAGGCCAAATTCAAGCCTAAAATTATGAATGAACAGGGATTATTGAGAGATCATCCTAATCCAGAGGCTTTGTCAATCAAAAGCAAGTGGCAGCCCATTGTAAGTCAAATTCTTTCCGTCAAAAGTTTGCTTTTGTTTACGATTTACAAGTCATGATAAGTGGTTGACGCAATTCAGTTTCGCCAATTTTTTTGGTGATCATGATAAACCCCAAACTCATTGTTTGTCTGTGTGATTTAGGGAAGTTGTCTGTATAAGATTGCAATGAAAGATAAGCAGGAAAGTTTGCAGAAAATCTCATGTTAAAAGTTTTTTCAGATGTCTGGCATAGGTCTTACTGGTCAGAATCCCTTGGCCTTTCAAAGCCACGACTCCAACACCGGCGGCTCCAATCATTCCGGCAATGAAGAAGCCAGCCCCGAGAAACCGGTCACCACCCCCCGTACCCCCACAGAACGTAAACGGAAAAGGAAAACAGCTCAGGCTGCTCAACAGACTTCCCAATCCGTCAATGTAAATCCGGGGGCCGGCGGTGGCGGGGGAGCCACGACAGGAAACCAGTTACCAACCAGTGATCCCGATGGCATCCACAAGACCAGCAAGTCCATCAGCGAGTACTTCCCCAAACGGGCCCCCTCCAGTCCGGTCCGCGGCGGGACCAAAAGTCCTTTAAGCTTCGGGTCCATGTATCCACACAGTCCTAAAACTTCACAGTATGCATCATCACCTACGCCCAAATCGGCATCGTCGGTGGGCGCCAACAATGGTCCGCCCGTCTTCGGACCAGTGAATGCCGGACCCGATTGGTCTGGTCCGGGCTCAGCTTCAGCCATTTCCAGCAAACCTTACAAATCAATCCAGACGGATTTAACGATGGCGGAGCTGACCAAAAAGGCCGCCGACCTTGACAGCCGTGATAACCGTATAGATGAGCTAACGCGCAATAATGACGAAATGTCGCGCTTATTGAACTCCAAAAACAAGGACTTGGAGTCTTCGAAAAACACCATCACCAAATGCTTGACTGTGGTCAAAGAACTGTTGATTGAAAAATCACGGATTGAGCGTAAAGACGCTCGCGCCAAATGCATGCAGAACCGATTACGCTTGGGCCAATTTGTCACTCAAAGAGTGGGAGCCACCTTCCAAGAGAATTGGACCGATGGTTACGCATTTCAAGAGCTGAGCAAACGTCAGGAGGAAATTGCCAATGAACGTGAAGAGATTGACAAGAAAAAGAAACTTTTGGCCAAACGAAAACCACAAGATTCCAATGGCCCCTCTCGCAAAAGATCTGCTGCCAATGCTTCTGGGTCAGGTACCAATCCTAATGCAAGTGCCAATGCTGGAGGAAGCGGACCTGGAGCCAATTCCAGTTCAACTTCCGGAGTCAATTCGGGATCAGATTCGCCTACCGGTGTGGGCATCACCAGGGATCCCAATAGTCAAGGCTCCAATGCTGGTGCTGGGGGTGCACTCCATAATGGTTCGGTTGAGGAAACCATGTTTACCAAACCACCTCCCAGAGACGGAATGACCATGCAAGAGTACTACGAAGCCGAAGAAATCTTGAAATTGAGGTATGCTTCGTTGCGTAAAGAAGATGGGGATCTGCAATTGGAGATGGAAAAGTTGGAACGGAGTCGAAATTTGCACATCAGAGAACTCAAACGCATCCATAATGAAGACCAATCTAGGTACATATACAAAACGTTTCAATTTGACGGATTTCAAAAATCTCGTCAAATTGAGGCAGTTTTGCACTGTTTTATTGTATAATGTTTCAATTTGACAAGTTTTTTTGGGAAAGAAAAATCGCGTCAAAAATCACGTCAAATTGCGACAGGTTTGCACCAATATACTGATAAATATTTCAATTAGACGATTTAATTTTAGGTACAACAATCATCCTATGCTTAATGAGAGGTACCTCTTGCTCATGTTGCTTGGCAAGGGCGGGTTCTCGGAGGTCCACAAAGTAAGTTTTTATTTCAAAGTACATTTGAAATCTTGCTAAATTTAATTGTTTCTTTCAGGCTTTTGATACGAAGGAGCAGCGTTATGTTGCCTGCAAAATCCACCAATTGAACAAAGATTGGAAAGATGACAAAAAGGCCAATTACATTAAACATGCACTCCGAGAGTACAATATTCACAAGAACCTTCAGCATCCGCGCATTGTCCAGCTCTTTGATGTCTTTGAAATCGATGCCAATTCATTCTGTACTGTCCTAGAATACTGTGATGGCCATGATTTGGACTTTTACCTAAAGCAGGTAAGTGTCACAAAATTCAAATCGCCAAAAAATAATTTAATTTTGTCTTTTCCATTTCAGCATAAAACCATTTCTGAGCGTGAAGCGAGATCGATTGTGATGCAGGTCTCCTCTGCTCTCAAGTACTTGAACGAAATCAAACCACCCATCATTCACTATGATCTCAAACCAGGTAAAAATCCACACATTTTTTTAGCTTTCAAAAAAGTCAAATTTTTAATTTGTTTCAGGAAATATTCTGCTGACCGGCGGCTCCGTGAGCGGTGACATCAAAATCACGGATTTCGGTCTGTCCAAAATCATGGATTCTGAAAATTACAATCCAGATCATGGCATGGATTTGACGTCGCAAGGAGCAGGAACCTACTGGTACTTGCCACCAGAATGCTTTGTGGTGGGCAAAACACCGCCAAAAATATCTTCAAAAGTTGACGTTTGGTCACTCGGTGTCATTTTCTACCAATGTCTTTACGGCAAAAAGGTAATTTTGACCAGTCAACGATTTGACCAGATTTTCTATAATTGAACTTTTTTTCCAGCCATTCGGCCACAATCAGTCTCAGGCCACTATCCTTGAAGAAAACATTATTTTGAAGGCCACCGAAGTCCAATTTCCTAATAAGCCTACCGTATCGGCAGAGGCCAAGAATTTCATTCGCAAGTGCCTGGCCTACCGAAAAGACGACCGAATGGACGTCATGGAAATGGTCAAAGATGCATACATGTGTCCCCCACAAACAAAGCAACAAAAAATGCAGGTATGACATCCAGTTCTAACTGGTGAATACAGGGTGTCCCAACAAGTTTTGGATGGAAAGCTTTTTTATGGAAAATCAAAAATACGCGAGAAATTAGAATTAGAATAAAAAAAAACTCGTCAAATGGAAAGGACATCTGTGCTGTCTAGCCAGACTGTAAACAAACTTTCACGAATTTTTCGTATTTTGAGATATTTTTTGATAAATTCCTTGTTTGAACATCTTCGAGCCAAAATTTAATCTTTGAAAACCTAGGGAAACGTTGAATCTGAAACATGTAATTTTGAATTTGCAGGCCCAACAGCAAGCTCAACAGCAGCAACAGCAACAACAGCAGCAACAACATCACCAAGGTCAAGGCCCAAGCCAGGCCGGTCATTTTGGATTCGGCAGTACCACGGGCTTATTTCACGGCCAAGATTCTGGCAACTCCTAATTAGAAATACTACTACGTACCATGCGCTCTCTATTTTACCCAATACATACCTAGTTGGAATAATCAAGAAGACAAGTGTCTGGAGATGATTTATAAAGCAGCAGTGAAGCGAAGAGAAGAAAGAAAAAAAGATAAAAAAATAATGTGGACGACGACATTGTAAAACTTGCATTTTTGCGTCTCTCATGACATCAGTTCGAATGAAGTGAACTTTATATCAAACAATCGTCTATTTTTATTTCGCCGAAAAAACTCGTGAAACCGCTAAGTTCTTTATTTTTAGCTCAAGCGCTGAGTTCCAAGCGCTTACCCGCAAATTCTCAGCAATGAGAGCCTTTGATGGAAAAGCGCGTCAGAACTGAGTAGAGGAATCCAGCTGCACTACACAATACACAAAAGTTTCAAACTTTCCGAATAATTCGCTTTTTCTCC
>LT727944.1:7650-34240 GCA_900157175.1 Oithona nana
CTACCGCAACAGGCTCTATTCGTGTGCGTCCCCAATACGAATTGGAAGAGGAATGTATCGAAGACAAAGTGACAGTGATTCATACTAAAAAGCGCATGTTACCCACCCAAAGACGTCTTTCCGAATGCTCAACTGAACAAAAACGACCACAATCGGATCCCAATCCCGTCACGGAGATGGCCAAAGTCACAGTAGTGTCAAAACGAGCGGCATCAACGGAGAGTGCCGAACAACCTCTAAGTCCCAAGGGAGCCTCACAAATGCCAAAAAGGAGGAAACGTAAGTTTGGCCACTTATTAATTGGTTTTTTGAACTTACCTGGTCAATCAATGCTATTGTTGCGTCGCGTCCCCCAAAAGCACAATGACGATACCAGTACAAAATTGGCTAAAAATGACTCATAGCTCATTAAAAAGCTTCATTGTGGTGTAGTGAAAGCTGCCTAGAAACAATAAAGCCAAATGCTCATTAATTCCATTAATTGGCGGTAGCAATTGTTCATGCTCCAAGCAACTTGAAAGTCTCTAATTGGGTTTTGATCTAGGACACAGATAGTGAATCACTACTGATAGAGTGCCTGAAAGAAAATGTATTTGTATGTGCTTTGGATATGTGATAAAGTTTTTGATGCTGATTAGAGAAATGGCATTTGTATGTCATAAAAGTAAGCAAGCGTAAACGAGGGTGACTTTAAGGAAATTGTTGACGAAGATAAATCGTAAGAACGTTAGATTCAGCTCTAAGTAGCGATTTCATGTTTAAGTGGTTAGTATGGGGACATATTCGACTCAGGTCGCACATCCATGCCCAACTATTCAGGTCGCACGAAATTAACCCTTGTCTTCGCTTGTTTACTCTTTTGCAAAACAATTACCATATTTTTAACTAGTATCGTACAGACTATCAACCATGCAAAGCAGAGCTCAATCAAACAATTCCGGTCACCCTAACGTAACAATGAGTAGAACCAAGGATCATCATCATATCCTCGGCTTCTCTGTTCTCTGCGAGAGCCAGAGGAGCGAGGAAACATGATAGCTTATATGCGAGGCGAGGTCAGGTTTCAAGCTTAGAGGATGAACTTTTCACAAAATGTTGCGAGAGCAGCAGCGACAGAACGAAAGAGATGTTGAACTACCCGTAGTTGTAGCAAATGTTGCGTCGACAACCGGATATGAGAAAGTTTGCTCCTTGCATTGAAATTCACCTTACTTATCTGAGCTTTGGAACAGAATGGAGACCCCAAAAGTCTCATTTTACAATAATTGAATTTTCGCGCCAAAAATCAACATTTTTAGTGACTTTTTGAAACGTTCTGTCTGGTTTTGCTTGGGACATTATACTCCAAAGCTCGGCAAAGTTAGGTAAAGTGAGTAGTCGAGTCTTCACCTAACATTTGTGAGAATTGGAAGTTAGGTAAAGTTAGGTGAAATGAGCGAGCTTTTCGTAGCTTTGAAATAGTACAAATAACTTGTTGTGCCACCCTGTATTTGGCGTTTTTGGAAGGAAACATTGCCTCCTTTAATCCTTGCTGATCTGGTTGAGAAAGAGTGTAACCTGATCCTTTGCCTGCCCAAAAACTAATCATACATTGGGTAAAGCAGATAGAAGCTTTGACGAGAACATGAAGCTGCTGCTCCGCAGCTCACATTTTAGAAGCTCAAGTTTCCGCCTTGTAGCCAGGGTGAATTTGACACTCTACCCTTTGTAATTTTAGATTTCTCATTTTGTTGAAACCCAAAAGCTGTTCTCATTCTGCTTACAAAAAATAAACATGGGACAATCAACAAAATGTTAATTCATTTTACAGACAAGCGAGCGAAGCGAGTGTCTTGGCACCTTTCTTGCTCTACTCGAACTTACTTTTCTTCTGTTCCGTGATTTTTCAAATATGTATTTGAATTTTCGCGCCAATAATGGAACTTTTGATTCTAATTTATTTTGTGATTTTTGGCGAGAAAATTGAAACTGAAAAAAAAAAAAAATTGTGTGAGCTCTCGCACCAATGGGATTCTAAAATTGATTTCTGGCGCGAAAACTCAAATATTTGCGAGAAAAACAATTCATTTCAAATTTCGCGCCAAAAATAAACATTATATAAAAATAGGTAGTCTAATTTACAATTCATTCATTTGGAAATCCAAGTTGCGCGCGATGATGACGTCGAAATCCAAGCATAATCAAATAGTAGTCTGGTGCATAAAAGAGTTCATTGACGTCAATGATCAGAAATCAGATCATGATCCTTTCAGGAAATGAAAATAGAATGGTTTCTGAAAAATACCTTGGGTGTGTATTTCATTGAAAATCGGTTGGGTTGACATGAAATGGCGGCTTGTTTTTTAAAGTAAAAGGCTTATTATTCTGAATGAAGAATGAAATTGATTTTTTTTTATCATCGCATTTCTTTAGTGTTTCTTAGCGTGTGCTTTTTAATTCTCGATGCAAAAAAAAGAAAAAAATATGGAAAATGCTTTTCTTAGATGATAACACTGATAACGCTGATAAATTTGCTGCTGCTCAAGCCAAATACACATAGACTTTTCGATCCGAATCCGCCCGTTTGATGTACTCCCGCTCAATCAAGTTCTCAATCCTCTTCTTGATGATGGCCGGGCTAGGCTGGAACCTCTTGTTCAACTGCTCAACCACTTCACTGACCAATTGGTTATGATTCAATGTTTTTCGCGACTTCATAATACGAACGACGCAAGCCTCAATCTCATGTTTCCGATCCTCGTCAACCTTGCGTTTGGTCTCATTTCGCTCGGGTTCGGCCTCGCCCTGCCGGGCCGAGGCCTGTTGGATCTTGACCCGGTGAAATTGGCTTGAAAAATTCTCGTTGACCATGAAGGTGTGGCTGGGTTCGATCTCTTTTGTTTTGGGCTGTTTGACAAGGATTCTCTGGCTGGTTTTGCCCATGGCCAAGGGTTGGAGCGCCCGCGTCAATTCCCGGTCGGGTATTGAGGTTTCTTCCTTGATTTCTTCATAGGTTAACTTGTCTCTAAGGTTGAACAGTAGCAGAACGCACATTTGAAAGGTTGATGTACACACAATATGTCGTCGTCCTGAAGAATTTTGATCTGCTTTCACTTGAACTGATTTTGCTGTACTTGATGAAGCACTGGAAGTGGGACTGTCGGATCCTTGATTTGATCCTCCAGCAGCATTGGTGTCGCCGCCAATGGCAACAGCTTCGTTGTTTTCAATAGCTTGAGAGTTATTGTCTTTGTTTTTGTCACCTTTGACACCATAGAAAACGGCGTTTAGGTCAGCAGTACCTGTCGTAGGTAACAAGGTCAGGATCCGTCCAGAGTGCTTGGCCAAGAAAAAGGACTTGAACACTTCGAAAGCGCCCAAGGGAACGCGCGGAACTGTGATATTTGGAGGGTTGTTGTGTCCTGGCCAACAACCTGTGGTCAAGACTCTGACGGTCAAGTCAATGCCTTCCAGACTTTTGCCGGTGTTGAGCAAGTAGCCCTTGAACTCTTCGTTGATGGTGTTGCTTAAACTCATGTCCTTGAACATGCCTTCTAATTTGGATGTGAATTGGCATCCGCATTCGGATTTCAGCTTGGAAATCATCATTTTTTCTGAGTCATCCGAGGCGGATTTTTGGTTGAGAAGTCGACGCGCTAGATGGCGTTTGTAGTACTCTTCGAAGGCATCCTTTTCTTGTAAGAATCTAAAGAGAATCATGGCTTTGTCCAGGACTTGTTCTACTTCCGCGTCACTCAAGCCCTTGACCCCCTTTTTCAGCTTGTCATCGATGAAGAGACTCAGATATTCCGGACTCCGGTTGTTGATGTTCAGGAAGTATTCAAAGTCGCCTTGGATCACTTTCTTGAAGTAGGGATCGGAGCTGAAGGATCCGGCAAGGAAGGTGTCAAAGCGATCCTTGAGATCCAGAAGGTTCTGCACGTAAACAATTGAGTTGGATTGGCCGTTTTCTTGGACAAGAGCTTTGCCGATGGCTCTTAGATGTTCACTTAGACATTCAGCCATAATTTTGTGTCCTGGAATTACATGAATAAAAAATGGATTAACAAGATTGAAAAATTGGACAAAAAAGTTAATCTTTGGAAATGTAATCGGATTTTAATCACTAAGTCATACCTTCGGAGACGCGTCCCAGGAGTTTGTACATGCAAGCCAAATCTTCAATTTTCTGATGAGACAACATATGCACCACTCCGGAATTCTCCATATCAACTATAGTTTTCATGTGTCGTTTAATCAATTCTTCTTCTACTACTTCCACGATGCGTGCTTCCGTACTTTCATCTAAATAATGTTTGGCTCGTTCAGCCTCTTCGGTGATCCTGGCCTCCACTTTACGAATGTAAGCCGAGGTTGAATTTTCTTCCAAAAACTTTTGGGATTCCACTTGGTAAAATTCCGCCGACTGTTTGAGAAATTGAGACTCAAAGTCTTCTTCGTAGACTCTGCGGGAGTCAATGCCCAACATCATGAGCATCTGACAGGCGTTTCTTACAGACAACCGGTCAATCACTTCGCCTCGCCGTTCTCTCATTATCATTTCCAGCAAAGTTGAGGTTAGGTGGGTACTGATCCCGGCATACCTGACCACTTTATCTCTGAACAAAATGAGGCCAAGATTGTAGACATTTTCGCAGTTGTTTTGCTGAACGTAAACTCGATCCATGTACATGAGGATGTCACGGATCATCACCATGGATGTCTGGTGGTCTGACCAAGCTGTGTTTAAAGTGTGAAGGAAATTGTTTTGTAGACTTAAAGTCACGTCATGACGCACTTTGGTCTCTAAATGAGCTGTAACCACTTCTTTGAGTCCATTATAAAGACGCTCTCCGTGCTTATGGAGTACCATTGTGTATGCATTCCTGAAACAGAAAATTCTTGTCAAAAATCCATCGGCGACGATGAAACTTTGGTACGGAACCATTACCTATAAAGTTCCTCAAAACTTAGTCCGGAGTTGTTCTTCCTTTGGATCTCCTGGATCGCGTCCTTGAGAAGGTGCCAAATATTTTCGACGTACTTCTCGTCCATAGTCATAGGGAATGCGCGGATGCGCATTTTGCCCTCCTTTTTGCTCCCGTTTCCACTATTTTTCATCATTTTGACGAAAATGAAGAACTTGTGCGGAAGGAAAAAGCGAGAGCTGCGTTTTTAGAAAATTTCTCTTCTGCTGTGTCTGCTAGGCCAAATCTGCAGTCCGAACAATGGCAGCTGATAGAACAGAGTTACCAGATTTTGAATTTCTCAACTGGGAATTTGTCATTTCTATTTTGACATAACTTTTCGTGTCAAATTAGAGTGAAACACTTCATAATTTACCTTTTTGTTTTTGTCCCGTGCCCATTTGACGAATTTTTTTCGTGCAAGTTTTTCGTGTTTTTTTTGTTGATTTTGATTTGAATACTTTGACGGATTTTGCAAAAGTTATTCGAAAGTAAGGTAACTCTGTAGTAGAATAAAGTTTTATTAGGGCACTTTATCGCAGAAGAGATTGTTCAAAAAAGTCGGTTTGCAAAATGTCAAAATCGGAACAAATCGGAACTTTGGCCACTAGCGAAACCTTTCTTACAATCCTTATAATGATGAAAAATTAATAATTCAGGCCCAATAAATAATTTTATTTGGTTAAAAGACTTTTTTTAAGTTCCATATCACATAAAATTTTCATGGTGGAGAAATCCGTGTTGTTTTTTGAAGTAGATTCTTTGGCAATAATCTTTATCACAATCAATTTGTTTTCGGGTTAATGGTCCTATATATAAATTCAATCTTTGCTGCTCTTCGAACTTCATTTTTCATGGCACGATTGCAGTCATTTCTGTTTCAGTTTCCTCTTTGGAATATTTCCTAGAAATCAAAATGAAAAATTATTAAAAGTAATCTTGACCAGTACATAAACCATAATCCAAGATTAAATAGCAAAATGTACAATGTGGTGAGAGAGAGATGAATAAAAGACAGAAGATGATGATATATAATAAAGTGATCACTCAAAAAAGTTAATGAAAATTGTAAGCAACTCTTCAATGCTATACTTTAATAAATGGTAGATATGGAGGATGATTCTGGATGAACTTTGCTTTCCATGAATTTTGGGTAAGTCTTCATTGGGAAACCATAATTTTCAACTGATGTTGAGTTACCACCATGATGCATGCCAATCCTTGGTCTTACAAAATTAAATTCTTGTCAATTTTTGTATTTTTGTCAATTTTGAATTTTTGTCATTTTTTTTTTTTTTTTTGTCAATTTTTTTTTTGCCAATTTTGAATTTGATTTAGTTTCATCAAGAAAATTGGATTTTTAAAGTTACCTCAAAGATGACGCATGAGATGAACCAGTTCTTGACCAAGAAAGATTTGTACTGTGCGCTGATGACCGAGATCCGGATTTAACAGTGCCGGAACTACTACTATGAATAGACCTATTCCGGCTCAACATTTCTTTTGTTATCGGGTCTGGTTTCAAGGTGTTCTTCAAGGCTCTGTAAGTAATTCTGCAACAAAAAACAACAACTTTTAAAAAGTCATATTTAGCATTTCAAAATATGATTTTACCTTGGCAGTAATGCAGTGATTGAAGTTAACAAAATAATCAGCCAATATTCCGCCGACCCCATGGAATGCTGGATCACCCAAAATGGATTTTGTAAACCAAAGCAAGTGATGCAAAAGCTGTTGTAAATCAAGACAAATGCAAAGAAAAATAGGATCGAAAGCAACATTGACGTCCAATGTATAATCGTCTGAAAAGAAAAAAAAATCATCAAAACTTCGAAAAATTTCATCTTTTGGTTATCTGGAAAAAATTTGTGAAAACGCAACAGTTCTGTAATGTTTCAGTGTAAACCACTTTGATTTGACGAGAAAAATTAAAAATCCTCCAAAATTCCAAAAAAAATCGATTTGAACGAGAAAATTACCCATGATTTTGTTTCGATGGCTAAATGCAGACACATCACAAAAAGACTCGCAGTGATGACTGTGGTTCCACACTCCCAAAGTCCAACATCCATATCATTGTAAGCACCAAATGAGATGAAGAATATGATGAGTGATTGGTAAAAGGCATCCAGCATATTCAACCAGAAAGAGTAAGGTTTGTAAACCCTACTTTTTCTACCTCGAATATACAAATGAGGTTTGGATTCCAGGACGTGATCCGGAGCCATTTGGTCCAAAACCCCGATGGCGACGGGTGGCAAAGATGTCCATAGCAAGTTGTACAGCATCAGGTACATATGATCAAACATGATCGCTCCTGAGAATCCAGCATACAATTGAAACCAGAATGTGACAAAGACAAAAGCGGCATTTTTGTAGAAAAAGTAGAGAACCATACGAGCCAAGCGATCATAGTTCCAGTGGCCGTGAACTAAGACTAACCGTTCAAGGTACTTGAACTTGGTAATGGCGAAATCTGAAGCCATCACGGCTTGCATACCCTCCATGCCGGAAATGCCTATGCCAACATCCGCCGTTTGGATCATGCTGACATCATTGGCACCATCGCCGATGGCCAAGGTGTGCATTCCGAGTTTTTCCTTGACAATGCCAACCAAAAATGCCTTTTGTAGAGGGGTGGCCCGACAGCCTAAAACTGCGGCACATTCTTCAGTCAGTTCCAGGAATGGGTGTTGCAAATTGGCTCTGGAATCCAGGATGTAGACCAATGTCCTGCCGTCGACAACAATAGCTCTGTTGCGTTTCTTATGAGCGATGAAATCACTTTTGGTCCAATATTTGCCTTGGAAATGACAAGATTCAGTCAAGGCATCCTGTTCATCCCGGATCTGTTCAAGATGCTTCTTGATCATTTGTTCAGTAGCGTCACGGGATGTTGCATTTAATTTGATGATGTCCATGGCGTGAGTGAACAGTTTGCAACTGTAGGCAATGTTGATTGCGGTTTCTTGTTTATCACCGGTCAAGACCCAAACGACAATGCCGGCTTGTCTCAGATTTTCGATGGCATTGGGAACACCTTCTTGTAACTTGTCTTCGATGCCTGTAGCTCCCAAAAGTTTCAAATTAGATTCGATCCTTTTATACGATTCCATTAGCAACTTTTCCCGCATCCGCAACGAATTCTGAAAGGGGGAAAATAATCGGATACTCATGAATGATGCATCAATGCCAAAAGTTTTAGACACCTCTTTACATACCTCGGCTTTTTCATGCAGAATTAACCACTCTTCGTACTCATGTTCCGACAAAATCCTCTTGGCCATGACAAGTACCCTCAATCCCTCTTTGGCATACATGTTGAGATGCTGTTGGGTCTTTTCTAGCAGGGCCTCTTCTTCGGACCCAACCTCAGGGGCCTCAAGACGTGAAAAAATGGCGGAATCTGCACCTTTGCAAAACAGGATGCGTTCACGGGTCAATGGGTGTCTCAGGATGATGGACATTCGTTTGCGATCCGAATCGAAGGGTAAGACGTGTAAGACCTCAAATTCGATGAGACCTTCGCCGGGAAGGTTGACCACGGCACTTTGAGGAGACCTTTTGATCAGTTTACAATTATAGGCAAAAGCTGCATCCACTAGGGCCAATTCATCTGAAAAATGTAAATAAACAGCTGAAAATATTCATATTTGTAAACAATCAGCTGAAATTCGTACCTGGAGATTCCGCCTCGTAAATCGGTCTGATTTCGGTTGGAGTGGGCGTTGGTGACCTGGAGGAATGGTTGAGTTTGCTTGAAGAACCATCCCGACCCATGACTTTGGACCACAACGAAGGCAATTGGAGATGTTTGGGGCGGTTGATTGCAGGGCTGGCTGGAGGGGAAGTTTCGGGGCTGGAGGCTATGGGGCTTAGAGGGTTGGTGAAAAAGAATCTGGTTGATCGCTTAGGTGTCAACGTCGGTTCAGGTTGTAAAGGTGCTGATACAGCGGTGACGGTTGTTGCAATAGATTCCGTTTCACAATTAGAAACTGAATCCGCGTTGGTCTGGTGTTCTGATTTGTCTATTGCAGAGGTGTTACAGATCATTCCACTGGCATTCATCATATCCTTGTGAGGATGTTTAGCCACAATGACTGTATTGCATACAGCCATCAAAAGGAAGAAGTCTTGTGTAATGCCAGCTTGTGGATGCATTCGTAATTTGGTTTCTTTGCCTTCGATCAAGAATTGGATGTCGGCGGCGGAAACTAATCGATCGTTCAAGGTGGGATTGACGGGAATTATAGGTTTACCCGTGGGAGTAGCTGCTTGCAAACCATTAGCAGGCAAATGGTTCAAAGAGGCCAGACTCGAACCGCTAAACTTGGGTTGCATGGTGATGGGTTTATGTGCAAAATCTTGGCCTCCAATGGTGCATCTTTTGAAAACCATGTTATTTTCAGTCAATGTTCCAGTTTTATCACAAAACACATATTGAATCTGAAAAAAGAAAAAAAAAATCGTCAAAACTTGTAAAAAGTGAAAACGCTTTCAGTCTAAAAGTGCGAGTTTGAAGTGGAAAGATTAAAAAAAAAATTGAAGAATAAATTAAGACTGTTGGGAAAAAGATTGTCAAACGAACGTATTTAGAGGCGCAATGGTGCAATGATCGCGCTTAAAAAAAGAAGTTACATATTTTTTTACAAGTACCTCAAAATTTTTTGAAAACATAAAAACAATAAAAACTAGATTTTGGCTCTGCTACCAACTTTTGTAATTGTGCAGATAATTTAAAGCCGGACCTAAGTTCTCTAAATTCTCCTTAAAATCATACAAAAAATTCATCAAAGAAAAGACATAAATAAAATAGCCAAAATATCTGGAAACTGTTTTCATCGAAAAATTGTGAAATACGAGATCAAGGTTTTTGGGCGAAAAATGGATCTTCAAAAGAATTGGATGAGAGCGCCATCTTCCATCATTGAGGGAATCGGTGGCCAAGAGGACCAAATCTAAGCATGACAAAAACACAGTGAACTTTGATTGAACTGTTCCTAACAGCAGGGGTCTGATTGGGTCTTTAGAAATCAAAAGGCTTTTGTCAATTATTGCTTGAAAAGGCAGCAGTGGGCTCAAGGAAATTACATCTTCGGTTGTTATGTTATACCTTCGGATGTTACCATCTTCTGGAAGTTACACCTTCTGGAAGTTACACCTTCGGAAGTTACACCCTTGGAAGTTACACTTTGGGACGTTTTACCTTTGGAGGTTTAACTTCCAGAAGCTGTAAAAGGTTCAATATTGCAAAGGTGTAATGTCCCGAAGGTGAAACCTTCAAAGGTGAAACTTTCTGAATGAAGGTGTAATATACCAAAGGTGTACCTTAGAAGTTAAAAAACTTCCTAGGTTCTTATTTCCGAAGGTGTAGCATCCAAAGATGCAATGTTCGAAGATGTAACTTCCCTGAGCCCAGCAGTGACTGACAGAAACAGATGAACTGGAAGATGATGATGCCCTCCCTAGCCTCCGTAGTCTAGTGGATTCTACTCTCGACTTTGAAAATTGTCGAGAGAATCTAACGTGGGTTCGAACTAAACAAACAATTACGACTTTCTGCAGCACTGTTTGGCACTTTGGCCTTATACAACTTCAATTTGACGGAAAAAAATTCCAAAATAAAAGTTACGAAAAATTTGTCAAAACGCAATTGTTCTGTACTGTTGGGTCTCATACAACTTTAATTTGACGAGATAAATCTTGCGAAAAAAAATGCGAAAAATTCAACTTACTTGGCCCAATTCCTCAGGGATATTTAATGCTCTGCATTCCAGACCTTTGCCGCAACTTTCATCCCACATTCTAATGTCTTGGTGCATGAGGTAGATTTGACAGAGTTTGGTCATTTCGATGGTGACGTACAAAGACATGGGTATAATGACTTGCAAGAGAATGACAAAAGTCCAAAAGACTAGAAATCCTTCCCAAAACGGTTGAGTTTCTTCGAAGGTCAATGTGTTCAAAAATGGAACATATTCGGTGAACTTTCCCAGCCAAACGGCCGTTCCGATGGCTCCCATGAGGCACATGACCAACAGGAGGAACACGCACCAGATCACATCCCGGTTCATCTGCATTTCAAGCTTGGATCTCTTGTATCGTGGACCGTCGTTGTTTAGCATCGCTTTGGATTCTTTGCCAGCGTAAACTACCATTCCCTCTATAAGAAAAAGATTAATTTAGCTGAAAATTGGCAAAAAAAATCAAATTTTAAAATTGTGCGAAAAAATTCGTCAAACTGACATGAGTTCTGAATTTTCACGATTTTTTTACCTATAAAATCTGTGTTTTTGAGCACACATTCACGTAGCAAAAGATTGTCTTTGCCCACGGGAACTTTTCCCCCCGTAGGATGCATAATTGTTCCGTTAAATCGGTAGATTTTAGTCGTGGGCAAATCACATTCTAAAGATGAGCGAAAGTCTTGAGGTTGGAAATTTTGTTGTCGGTCAACAAATCCGCGGGGAACTTCACGTTGTTTCAGATTGGTTTCGCCATCCAGATTTTGAGTGTCTATGTAGCAGAGGCCATGCTCGTCTGAGGATCGGAGGACGACAATATCGGCGGGGATCATTTCATTGACTGATAGGTGTACCATGTCACCCACTTTGACATCTTTCCAAAGCGTTTTGATGTAGCGTCCTACGGAGTTTTTGTAAACTCGGCAGGTGTAATTATTCACACGAGTATCACTTAGATACCGCCGTCGATCTTCAAATATGTCTTTGAGCGCCGTTACTCCGAGAACAAATATGAGAGGTAACCTAAAATTAAATTATATTTCATTTTCTTAAATAGTAGAAAAAAATGTAAATAAGTAGCTGAAATGAGGCTAAAATGTAAACAAACAGCAGAAAATTAAAGTGAAATTGTAAATAAACAGCTGAAATTCGGTTAAAAATGTAAACAAACATAGAGAGACTACAATTTACGGGACATTGTAGTCTCTCTAAACAAACAGCTGAACATTGAATTGAAATTGTAAACAAATAGTTAAAAATTGTAAACAAACAGTTAAAAATTGTAAACAGTTAAAAATTGTAAACAAACAGTTAAAAATTGTAAACAAAACAGTTAAAAATTGTAAACAAACAGCTGAAATGAAACAATGCAAAAGAACTTACATTGAGATTTCTCTTCCGAAAGCGCTGATGCTTGGTACCCAATTGAGTATCACAATAAATAGGAAGTAAAGGTTAGCAAACCGATGAAACTGTTCAAACAAATTCTTGGGTAAAAAGGATAACCAGGAATATTTCGTCGTTGAAATATTGTTATTGGCAAATTTGCAATTTGGATGCTTGTCTCGTGGCACATCAGAAGGGATAGTGTGATTGGGAACGATAGTCCGGACTTGCCGCTCTTTATGCAAATCCTCATTTTTCCAACGGGTCCAAAAGGAACATAATTTATCCTTGAGTGTCCAAGTGCCTTTAGGATGTCGTAAAGTGTAGATCGAGTCTGAGCGAGAAGCCTGCCGGGAATGGCCTCGAAAAGAAAAGGCTAAAGAGTCATGCCGTCGATGAAATCCCGAACCTTGCCTTTGCCTATAAATAAAAATTCAAAAAATTACCACTAGAGGGCCTCGTAACAATAAAAATTGAACATTACCTATTAGAGGCTGAAGTAGGTGCTGAATCTTGTCTTTGCAAAGAACTCCGTTTTCGTTCACGTTCTTCATGATCTGGAGGCAAAATGAAATCGGTACGGGATCCTGTGCGACGATGGCCTCCAGATTTAGGAGGCATGATTTCAGAATCACTACCAGGTACTCCAAAAGTAATGTGTCCGTGAGAAAAGACTCTTCGATGTTGTCGATGTTGATTTTGCACAGCTGCAACCTATACAAAAAAAATTCTTTAATTTTAGAGGCCGACGACGGAGAGCAAATATGAAGGTTCTGACCTTTGTATTTGCAGTTATAGTAGTTGAGGCCGCCGAGGCTGAGGTTGCGGCACCTGAGGTTGTGGATAAACTTGCAGTATTGGTTACTGCCGCTCTCGCAGGTTTACTAACGTTACTTTGCAGTTGTCCTCCACGGAAATTGAGGACGTTGCCACCCGCGCTTGCACTGCGAACGTGGCCTCGACGAACTGGAGGACGCATTGCCGATGGTAATCGATGGAATCCTGCAGCAAAAAGAATGAGTAAAAATCCAACCTTGAATTCGAAAAAGCAGTTTTACCTGCAGGGAAGACTGGGGTGACCTCGACCACCTCGTTGACCTCGGAGGCCATGTCCACCTCGTCTTTGGCAGCCTCCACATTGCGAGCATCTATGGAGGCTGATAACATGGATATTTCGGCTAAGGTCGGTTCGGCCGGACCTCCATCAGAGTCTCCGGAACTGAGGCTGTCGAGGCTGTCGGTCGATCTATATAACGAGATGTCTTCGGCAAGCTCTTGGCCTGGAATTCCGGCCTCAATGCCTCCGAGGCCGCCGAGGCCAGGTTTGAAGTTTTCAGACATTTTCGTTCCTCTTCCTCTCGTTTAAAGTCTCCTGCCTATAATGAAATATGAGAATGTAATAAACTGTAAAGTGTAAACGTGAGTTTCCCGACATGGATTCTAATTTCACTGATGTTGAAATTTCTCTAGCTTCAGACATCATGAAAATGCGAATTTGAAATTGGTGGACTAAAATGAGACTTTTTGAATTGATTTTCAAACAAATTGCAAAACAAAATTCGGTCGATTAAAAATAGGAAGCTTACAAAAAATATTATCCAAGGCTGAATGACTCAAGCTCGAAAGCCTTTACGATACTGATCTAAAATAGAATGAAAACATGCTTGGTAAAAGCGCTTGTGTTTTTAAAATTCAGAGAGTCATAGTCTAATCTTTTTCATCTCTTTTTTAGCTCGCGAGCATCGATGCATCGCGCTTGTACTAATCTAAAATTTTGCGTTGGACTTTTTTGTTCAAATACATACTATTGTATGCTGTTGTTAATTACTTCAATGATATTGATTAATTAAATGTGTGGTTACGTTATAAACTGTCATTTTCCTCTTTCCGGTCATTGTTTACAAAACGGGGCAAGTTTTGGTAAAAATCAGCTGTTGAATGGGGCGAACTTTGGCAAATAAAAAACAAAAACAAAATGTCGCGATATTTCAAAACAACACAAAATTTTTTGGATTTTCTGTTGTTATCACTTGCGCTAAGTTTTAATTTTTTTTTTTTCAATCTTGTTTTATTTATGTGGCTTTGAGTCAAAGCCAAAGGCTCCTCTTTTGAGTGATATAATAAGGCGGCCTTATTGTCATGGGGACCGAGCTTTCTAAAGGTCAATATCGTATATGAATGTCCTCGAATCGAGTCCTCGACCTCATGCAGAGCATTGGGAAATGGTAAATGTTGGGTGTATCATATGAACCCTTCAATGACAGGACTGCTTCTGTGAACTGTCAAATCCAGGCCAACTTTCGTTTCTGCTTTTCATATCTTCTTTCCAAATATTTCTTCCTCACAGTGTTTGAAAATCATTTTGCAACGATGCGAGTGAAGCGTAAAACGTAAAAAGTAAAACCTGTAGAACGTCCTAATTTTGAGGAAATTTTCTTCGTGATTTTCCAAACTCTTTTTTGATGTCAGATAAGAGGCCTTGGTGATCTGTAATTGCCTTTCTCCTTTTGCAATCCGATGCAAAGTAATCTGGCAAGCTCATCTTCCATAAATCACCCAAAAATCTTCTTTTTCAAAGAAAGAGCTCAGGTATTACTTTATGTAGAAGCAAATGGACGTTAAAATGACTGTTCAAGTGGCAAACAAACCAAAGTATACTACGAACCTTGTTAGACTGGAAAGATTTAGTATCAAATAATCGATAAAATCTGCATAATACACCTAAGTATTTCTTGGAAATCTCTGACTCAAACATTTCCTACTTGGCAAAAGTTTCTGGCTTTTCAAAATGCAATTTTTGCAAAATATGGAATTTTTTTGGCAACGCCAAGGGAGATGACCTCATCATGCAAAATGTGCATAAGGTTTTGCATTAGATGCGAATGAACTTCTGGAATGATGATAATACACACGCGTAGTAGGTCTCCATTTTGTAACATCAACAATATTGTTATTAAAAAAGTCGGAAAATGCTTCATTTGTATTTTTGAAAATTACACTTTGTATTCGTGTGCAAAAAGGTAGATTTGTTTTGTCTGAAAAAAAAAATCGCGAAAACGCAACGGTTTTTACTGTTCGGCTGTTTACCATTCCCATTTCACGAAAAAAATATCAATTTTTTGAACAACAAAATATCGTTGAAAGTGCAACGGTTTCAATACTTTTCAAAATCTGTTTTGCAAGGTGGTTTTACTCAAAATTCACCGCATGAAATAAGTTCTGGAAAACTCCCTAATCAAAATAACACTTACCATCTTTGAAGACATTTTTCGTGAAATCTTCCATTTTTGCAACTGTTTTCTGTTCGACTCTAGGTATTTTCACGAGTTTTTCGGCTCTCAAAATCAGATAAAAAATTCACACATTGAGCTACTCAAAAAGTTTGCAGAACTACCAAAAATAACAAAGTTACTGTACATCTTTGTTTATAAGTCACCAAAAATTCGTCAAAAAAGCCAAATTTGATTTAAGCTGTTTTTGAAGAAATTCACTGAAGTTTACCCATATGGTGACGTTTCGGTAATTAGATATTGGGTAAAAAGAAAGCTCCATGTCATTACATGTCACATAAATTTTTGAAAAGAAGACTTTCGCTTAAATCGCGCGCAATGACAAATTTTATTTCAAGTTTTCTAAACAATAACAGATATAGAGATAGGGGGATGGACATCGAAATCAGTTTTTTAAAGTAACAATTCTTTCCAATGTTCTTTTAGCACTTTTAAGCACTTGTCATCGTGTCTCAGGTGTACCTGAACATCATCATCACAAAGGGGTTTACTAGTTCATAGTTGAGTAGTCACACTTGAAGAAGGTATTGAATAGAATTGTGATGAGGATATACCCAATTTTGGTATGTATAATACCCGTTGATATTTTCTAAGGATTGATTTGGCCACTTGTTCTTGCTCAAGTTCAAGACTACAAAATGATGCAGTCATGTAAAAGCTGAGGTCAGCAATTTGCTTTGGGTCTTTTGGGGGGAGATTTGGCCTCCACGGAGTTGGCCTCGTTGCCTTCTGTACTCATATCCGTCGATCGCTTACGATTCTGAATGAGGAGATTGCCATTGCTGCTGCTGACTTCTTCGATGCCCAAATCATCAATGATGTCTTGGATTGCCTGCAAAATTAACTCTTGTTAATTAACTTAATTTAAGCTAATTAGTTAATTAAAATTACTTGTAACGAAAATTTGAGTTGTTCTGGAGTCTGGATGAGTCCTCCGCGCATGCCTCGCATGGTCAAGAGCATATCCGTGACTTGTTGTAAAGTCAGCGTTTTTTTCGATTCTTTCATTCGATCAAGACAAGTGTCGACCAGAATGAAGGTTCCGGACCGACCGATGCCGGCAGAACAGTGGACCAGGATGGGGCTAGCATGAGTGGAAGGATGTCTGGCATTGACTAATTGCAAAAATCGAAGAAAGGTTGAGGTGGATGTGGGGACTCCAAAGTCTGGCCAAGTCATGTAATGATAGTGTGTGATGACTCGAATGGTATCTGTTCGGCAATCGCGGACTTCTAAGTTGGAGACCAAGTAGTCTTCGTCGGAATCATCGCAATCCCGAAGCCTGATTTCTAACCCTGCTGTAGGTACATGAATGAGATCATCGTCTTCCTCTGTTTGTGGCCAATAGCTGGCACATTTGCTGGTACCAGATTCGCTTAAACGACATAGCATCACAATTGCTGACACTTCTTGTTGCCAAACCATGGTCCAAAAGTGACCAATAGTCCCTGGAACTGGTCCTTGTGTCAAAATGTAGTTTTTATCTTCTAAATAGGGCGCTGTCACTCTGTAAAAAAACATCAAATATTTCTTTAAGATTTTTTTCCGGGAAAATGTTTTGGTTATGTAGTAAAATCAAAACAAGACATTGTCATTTGACAAAAAAACGAATTTAATATTTTTTACGGGAAAATGTTTTGGATATCTCGTAAAATCAAAACAAAACATTGTCATTTGACGTCAAAACAGGTGCTAACCTTGAAGCATTGATGTAATCATTGAAATACTCGGAATTTCCTTTCAATTTGATCCGATAATCATCAAAAGGCAGGACATTAAACCAACGATTCCGTTCACTATTTTCCTCCAAGTTGGCGACCTCCGTCGGCTTTTCCGGAGAATCTTCGTGGATCTTCAAAAATAGCTTTGTAGCTGTCTCATTAGAAATAGTCAAGTTTGACTTCATCTTGATCACTGCCACTGAGTTCGAGGAGCAACAGCGTCCACGCGTAGACGTCGCTGCGGAGGCGATAATGCTCTTGGCTGATTTCATCGACGAAATTCCAAGAATTTGAAGTGGAGACAGGCGTAAGCTGCAAAATGCGTGCCGTATTCACTTGTCCTCCGTTGCTATGGAGGTTGACTAACAACTTATGTATGATCTCCCCCAAGAAGGCCAAGGAGTCTTCGAGCGCTGCCTAGTCCTCCAGATCTTTGCGCTGTTGCTGCTGAAACTGCTGCAGCAAAGCTGAGATGAAACGATGCACGAACGGATTTTAAACTAAGATGAGTTTTTTTTTGACGTTGAAGGCAAAACAAACAAAACGTTTGTCTTCGATCGATTTGACGTAATTTTCAACGCAATTTCACTCACTTTTAAACTTTCAGAAAATCACAGTATTTTGTCAAAATAAAGTGAAAAGCAATCTATTTAAAGGCCTGAAAATTGATATTTCACTTCCTATTTGTTTTGAAAAGGTACAATGAAAGCTTCATGTCGAGACTTGATTTTCTGAGAATTTTCAAAAGTTCTGGATGTAGAAGGGCATTTCAACTATCTAATCTAACATAGATATGATAGATATGTACTTTTTTTAAAGGTCAAAAGTTCTTTTGTAAGGAAAGCCAATCTAAGAAAAGCCTTCAAGTCCTCTAGAGAAATATTAGAGTGCCTCTGGAGATTTGGAGAATACTTAGGTAAGTACCTGCCACTGTCATGAGAAGAGAAGGAAGTATTCCGAAGTTAATTTTGGAAAAATAAGTATTTGTCATTTTGATATTAGCCTTGTCGATGATAACAATTTTTTCCGAGAATTTACTATCATCCTCGACCCAAAAGATTTTATCCTCATTTTGACCTTGTCTCCTTCTAGGAAATCTTTATCATTGTTGACGGAACGGACATTGGGGAGGGAAATGACAACATTTCTATATGTAAACATTTTATCTACAACTCGCAATCAGCAAGATGGAAATGATTCTAGTCAGTAGTCACTCAATTTCGGAAAAAATATTACTAACGCAAGAATCATGTTGAAAATCACGCAACCTTCGGACTTTTTCGAAGCGGATTTGAAACTTTTTTATCTTTTGTTTTCCATTTTCCTTGCCCAAAAGATGTTAAAGTCCTTGTATCTAGTACTTGCAAACTCGTAAAAAATTCGATTTGCCACTTCTGTTATCATTGCATTGATAACCAGTGACCACCAATCACAGAGCCAAAACGTTTGGATAATAAGGTACGTAAATGCAATAAAATCTATAATTTTGACAGTTAACGAAAACTGTAGTTGATGTGTCAGGAGCCTTGAATATTGAAATTCATCGAACTCCATAAATCTGTTCATGGTTTTCATTTCCCTTTTACATAAGGTCAATGCTTTTTAGCTCATAAGCAATTCAATCAGATAAGACTGATTCAATCAGATTTTTCAATCAATCCCATTCTCCCAATTATCCTTTTGGTTTTCGCAGTTTTCGGTCAAAGTCAGGAATTCTACTAAAAACCTTGTGGATTGACAATTTTTGATGCTGAGTGAGGATATGGCATTGGTTTTGCTCAAAAACGTCCCATGGTCCCAGTTCAATTTGGGTAGATGGCGTTTATAAAACATTTTGTTTGATGAAACTTCAAAAACTCGTTTCTTTGAATAACTTGATAACAGCTCAATTCCCTCTCATTCTTAAAAAGACATTTATGTAGTGATTTTCAAACACTACAAGTGTCCCAACAAGTTTGGGACAGACTAAAAGCAATGTACTAAACTAAGCATGCATTTTGGTTAAAAAAAATTCGTTGATAGTGTTGTCTAGTGTGTGGTCACTTGCAAAGCTGCAAAAATGAATGAGTAGTTGAGGAGGCCACACACTTGGTTCAGATATATATTATGGCAGCGGAAAAAGGTGTGTTTTTAAAAAGAAGTTCATTTTTCACAAATGATGACGTCTGGTCTCCTCGTGTGGTGTTTTTACCGCCATGATGACGACGCTTTGGATTGGGTGCATTTTTTAACAACTTTTCATTGGTTTCAAAAGTCAAAACAGCGCTGCGGAAATGAGTTTGAAGAAACAACTATGCACAATTTTTTAAGCAAAGCAACAGGATGATGATGATTACACTTAACCGACTAAAGCGAAAAAAATGCTTTTAAGACCCCCAACAGAGTAATTGGAAGCTTGAAAATATGCGCGATTTTTTTTTTGCAGTTGTAGCATTGCTACTGCTGCACAATGCATAAAATTGCATGTGAAGAGATAGTTGGAATCACAACACGATTGCTGCGAAAAACTGAAGTGATAAGCGAGATTTGAACAGTGTACTTCTTTGTACGTACAGGGTGTTTTTACTTTTTATCATCAACACTTAAGTTTGAGACAAAAGTAAAGTTCTATACAAATCGAAAATGGCATCAGAATTTTAATGAAATGCTATGCTAAACAAATAAGATTGTTAAATGAAAGTCATGAATCATGGAACTTTTGAAGCATTTCATTCTATGTAAATTGAAGTCTTTCCAGTCTTTCATAGTTTTAAAAAAACGAAGAAATCTTGTTTTTGAAGTTTTGAGTGAAAATTCCTAAATTCGCGGGAATTCCCTTTTTACATATTTGAATTAGATAGTGTATTTTTTTTTTTTTTTTTTTTTTTTTTGCATTCTAGATAAGATTTTATGAGTCAGGCATCTTCCATATTCCACGAACACACACCGTTTGAAAATCACACAAAAAGTCTCATTTTACAATATTGCTAGCTTTGTTTATGTTTCATTCAGAATTTGAATTTTGAATATTCATTCTAATAATCTTCGGGTCAAAAACAAAATTCCAAAGTGAAATGAGACAATTTTGGGGATTTTCAATCACTGTTCAATGGAGTTAAAGGAAAAACTAACTGTTCTTAGTACTGCAAAACTTCAATGGCATCTTGGCTGATTTTTAGTGGTGCAAAGGCCATAAAACTGTTGCTATGCAACATGAATTGCATATGTGAAGCTTGTAGACTTTGCTTGCAAAGCTTTGCAGCTTTGAATATATCATAGAAGTCAACGAGCCAAGAATAATTTGGTAAATTGTGATGTTCAGGGTGGTCACTTAACCAATGATCTTTCATAATTCAAAGGGGAAGAAAAATGACAAAAGACCTGCTTAAAAGATCTTCAATTAAACTTCATCTGATCTTCTAAGTGTGTGGTAAAACTGATGGTAATCTCATCTGCTTTAGAATGTATTAATTAGAATTTTCGTTCATTTGTAATGAAACCTTTGATCAATGAAGCGTTTTCACGAGTTTCAGTTTGAAAATCATCAAAAATGTCTCATTTCAATATTTGCAGTTTTCTAACTTTTTTAGTAACCGTTGCTCTGAATTTCTTAATGCCTAAAATTGTAAAAATTGATTTTTGACAAAAGTGAAAATTTGTGGAATGAGTGTTTTTTGAGTGATTTTTAAACACCGTAGTAAATTCAATTTATTTGAAAGGTTTCAATTACAGTAGAAGAGAGTCTAAATTATGCATTCATGAATTGAATCAATAGCTTTCTAATTGGTTTGATGCTCTGTAATTTGGGATTCTATGGAGGCTAGAATATTCGGATTCAGCGGCGAGTGGCGACATTATGGTGGCGCCCCAGACAGAATTGCTACTGCACAAGCTGCAGCACAAGTGTCTTTAGCTCTTCAGCGCTTCTTCATAGGCGGCTCTTCCGATGCAATTTCAGCCAATGACCATCATTTTTACTCCACAGTAAAAAAGAAAAAAAAGTAAAAATGCATTCAAAGAATGAAGAAGCCACAGTAGAAGTAGGAACGGAAATGCCTCTTGCTTCTTGAAGATTTTCTGTGGAAAAAGCTCTGAATCACTATTTCTAAATAAAATCTGAAATGAGAGAATTAGGATTGAAACTCTGAAAATATAATTGCTATTGCAAAATAGGTTTGGAGACGACCACAAAAAGTGCGCTGCTGATCCGCGACGTAGTTTTTTCAGATTTCTGAAACGCAATTCCATTGATCCCATTGATTTTTCTTTTTCACAGATTTGTTACTTCCAACGACGAACTTTGAAAAAATTCTCACATATTCCATCTGAAATTGTTCCAGTCCGGATTTGTTAAAATTCATTAGTTAAAGTGCGGTTTTATAATATGCGCAACTTACAGTTTTACTTATAGTTTGGAATAAAATACTACCTCAGAATTCAGTGGTTTTTCCAGACTTTAGTCAAGATGCTGATGATGATGTAATTGAAGCTCTAAAAGAAGTTCTGTAGGAGAGAGAAAAAGACTGAGCAACTAATGTTAAAGTCCAGCCTAAGACTATCTCCTGAAGTAACTTCTAGTCTGTCCCATGATGCATCATGGAGAAGAAGATAAAGGCTGAATCCTTTTCTTCTTAGTTTTCCTCCTCGGCTGGGGTTAAGGTCTCGTCTTGAACAAATCCAAGGCTTAGAAGTAAGGCTGGCTGAACTGCAGTTGAGTTCTTCCTTTGTCTGCAAACAGATGTTGCAAAACTGCAACAGCAGCAGCACAAGTTTTAGTCCTTCCAGGCTCCACCTTCTTCCGGCTCCACCAGGCTTAGGAGCCGACCGAGATCGAGCGGGGGAGGCCGTCGGCAGCGGGCCAATAGTGCAGCTGCACTTGCATTTCCAATGCACCAATCAGAAACTTTCTAGCCTTCGCCAAACACCTTTCTATTTCCCAAGTTTTTTTTTTGCTTCTCAATTCTATAATTTTGCTCCCTATTTTTGAAAGTATTTCGCCAATTTGACTCCAGTCAAAACTCCTGATCGAATGTACTGAAGCTGAGCTGAGACGAAGCTGAGATCGGCAAAACAAATTCGCAAATGCTACAGCTGTAATGCGCGGGCCGTAGGTGTAGCTAGCGCTCCCTCGGCGGTCTCCTTCTTCTCAGTTGGGTTTGCTCTAAGCGCCAAAATTTTGCAAGAGAGCGCCAAAAAGGATGGCACGGCACGGCTTGCGGGTACGAAAAATGACCGCTCCCTACAAACCAGACAGTGGGATTTTTTGCACGTCTATCTTACTAATGGCGTCATCTAGCGCCCTTTAATCAAGTTTGCGCGATCTAATCAAGCAAAAGCCTTTTCGTACTGCAATCCGAGCTCGAGGGTTGTTGCAAATTCATTACTTTATTAATGTACTCAAGGTATAAAAAAAATTCAAGTTGGACTTTCCCGGAACTAAAGTTGTAACTAAACTATGGCCCACCCTAGGCTTGCTTTTTGGTGTTCTTTAGAGTTAAACTTACGTTTTGGAGTCTGTATTTTTTAGCAAATTGTATAATTTTGCACACAATTTGGCCTTTTTATATTAAGATGTGTCCTAACGGTTTGGCTGGAGGCTGTGAACTGAACTTACTTTGTGCAAAGTTGGGACTGAAGTGTGGCGAAAATCGCAACTTCCAGGCAGCTACTCTACTAAGCTAAAAGGCAGGCAGGGCCAGAATTTTTGCAGCAGTACCGGTTCTATCTCCAAGTTAGCTGCTAGGTGCAAAATCGCGCGCGATGTTCTAGCCTCTCTCACTCTCTCTATTTTTGCAAGACTAACTGCTACAAGCTGGAATCTCAAAACTGGGTCAACCTTCATTCAAAGCTTGGGCATTGTTAAGTTGAATTCTACCGGGTTTGAAGGCTTCTTTAGGTCTTTTTAGTCCTTTTTTGGGTAGGAAATGTGGCCAAAAGAGGCCAGGCAAGTGTAGAAAGGCCTAAAGATGTCCTGGGTCATTGAACCTCAGAGCGTGCAAATTCCATGCAATTCAGAGAGGAGAAGCGGTGGACGCCGGCAGGGGCCGACAAAAACGGACTCACCCTACACTGAACAAAGAGAGAGGCTAGCATGCGAGCCTGAGTAAGAGAAGCAGAGAAGACTCCGCTGCTGCTCTGCTGCCTCCTCAAAATGGATCCATCGCGAAAATATTGCGACTCGAAAACCGAAAAGATTTTTACCCCTTTTTGCATTGCTGCACACCCTACAGATTTGACTATTGGGTAAATCAAGGTGAAACCAGAGTTGGAATGGTCATTGCAAAAAAATTCGCGAAAATGTGAGAGGAAATTTCAAAGGTGCAAAGTCTACAACTTAGATGTTTATCAGTTCAATTAGTCTTGTACTAAGTAGTTTCATTTATCTTTAAGTTAAAGGGAGGTTATAAGAGGGTGGGTGGAGCCTAAAATGGACAAAACGGCCATTGAGAGACTATTTACCAGAAGATACAACCCCTAATTCTTGTTATAACGAAAAGTTTAACAAAAGAGCAGAAAAATACATAGTTTGGTCTCGCATCTTGGCTCAACCCCCTTTAAAAAGTACAATTTTCAAAATTTTTCAGATTTTGGATAATTTAGATTTTTGATCATCGGTTGATGTCTAGTAGACTCCAAGGGAGGCTCTCTTCGTTTACTGCTGTTACTATGCGGTATTTCTCTCTTCTTGTACTGCATGACGAAACGAAGGCTGCTTTTAAAAAATAAAGGGCAGCCCTTTCATCATAAGGACAAATTATAGTATTGATTAGGCCCACACATGGCCTAAAATCTGCAAGGTGGATAAGGTTTACAACACAGCGAAAAAACGGCATTTTTTACAACTATACCTGCGTCTCGTCTAGAGCAATATAAAAGTTGAATCATTGCTAATGCCTGAGCGTAGCGAGGGGCGTGGACTTACGCCCTTTACGCTCGAGTTCCGAGCGTAGCGAGGCCCAAAGTAGACCCAAAATTTTTGAAGAATTCTAGTAATTTTAAAGGCTAAACTTGGGTTTGGCCTTATTGCCTCGCTACGCTCGGGCGTAACGGGGCTAAGCATCCTTTTTGTGCTTGAAATTCGTAGTTTTTAGATTTTTTTTTGCAATGGCAGGGAGCAGCAGTCATAGCAGCCGTAGAGGCAGAGTTTCTACAGAGCATGAGGTCGACGACCGCTCCCTGTGAAGAGACGTGGCCTTGGCCCTAAGCCTTTCCCGAGTTCAATGGCCTTCAGCCAGACCTAATACTACTACTCTCCTCCTCTCAGCTCTACTGCTGCTCGACTCAGCTGTGCTATCCTACCGGGCGTCCTGGCAAGTTTTGCATAGGGTAACTGAGCAATATTCCAAAGCTCGTAACCTAACCCAACTTTTATGAAGCGATTTTGATTTCGGAATTTTGCTCTTTTAAAGTATGAAAATGTAGCTTCGCTCGCTTTGGAAATAATGTTCAGTATTCTATACAGAACTTGCTTGGTCACCCTGTAGCTGCTATGCAGTTTTTCTCCCTAAACTTGCCTCAGAGGGAGCCGGAAAATTGGACTAAAGGAGATCATTGACATCTTTTTTTAAGACTACATTTTTTTTTAGTTCTACTTCCAGAGTTGTCTGGAGACCTTTTAAAACGCAGTACAAAGTTTGGAAAGCATCTCATTTTATTGAACTTTATATTTGTGTGCTACTGTAAAGTTGAGACTAGTTCTTTTGAAGCTCGTAAAGCATAAAAAACATCTGTGTCAAGACTTTTGTTACGACTAAACAAAACACTTGAAAATGTGCTGACACGATGAGTGAAATATTTTTTGGCATCGATTTTCATACCAAAAAAAACTAGATTTTGGTATGAACTTTTAACAAATACCTACAGCAGTCCTAAACACTCTGAAAATTCAACAAGAAAAAGATAATTTTATGTTTGCAGTACAAAAAAAAGGGTAGATACTAGATAGATGGCGTTTCTGAAATATTTTTCCGATTTTGATCTAAACAGTAAAACTCCGATTTTCTTTAGAAGAATTGTTCAAAATTCGATTTATTGTCAGAAAACTTCAAGAAATACTTTTATATGTAGCTCGCTTCGCTCGCACACCTGCAAAATCCAACTTTTTCGCAGATTTTCAAACACTAAAATTGAGAATTTTTCCAATAAAAGAAGAAATCGTTTTTATCATTGTTGCTCTAGAATAAGTGAATCTTGTGAATCTTTAGGTTTGTTAGGTAAGTTAGGTTAGGTTTAGTTAAGCACATTTTGTGTCCCGCTATAGCCTCTACTAAGTTGCGATTGCGCTTTTGGGATTCGTCTCGCCTTGCAGCCATTGCGACTTCACGTAGTTTTGCACCAGACCCGCCAGACGTNGGGGTTTTGTCAAAATTGAATTTTTGGACAAAAATTTGACTTTTCCAATAGTGTGTAAAATTGAGAATTGTTCCAATAAAAGAAGAAATCATTTTCATCATTGTTGCTCTAGAATAAGTGAATCTTGTGAATCTTTAGGTTTGTTAGGTAAGTTAGGTTAGGTTTAGTTAAGCACATTTTGTGTCCCGCTATAGCCTCTACTAAGTTGCGATTGCGCTTTTGGGATTCGTCTCGCCTTGCAGCCATTGCGACTTCACGTAGTTTTGCACCAGACCCGCCAGACGTCTCGTCTACTGGCCTCATTCCGACAACCCTAAAAATGGAAGCTAGTAACAGCCAAAAAGAAGGCAGCAGCAACACAAAATGAATGAGAGACTCTAACTTTGAGAAGTTTTGTAGTTTGCTTTGCTACTACTCCGCGAATTTGCCAACTGCAATTAGCAAAATGTGTGAAAAAAAACATCTCAAACAAAAAAAGTTCAATTTTGGGTCCTAAAATAGCATTGAACTATTAATTTGAATTTTCGCGCCAAAAATCAAAAGTTGCAGTTTTACGTAATTTTTGTCGCGATGATTCAAATATCTATAAGTTGAAAATAAATGTAGCTCGCTTCGCTCGCAATGTGGTAAAATGAGAATTTTTGAGTAATTTTTAGACTTCTAACCATTTTGCATTCATTTTCATTGAAATCGGAAATGAATTAGATGATAATCTGGCGCGATTCGCCAGCTTTGCTTGGCGCCAAACGCTTTTTTAACGATTATGATGATAATGGTTAGGTGCGTAGTCGTCGTCGTAGATGCCAAAATGATAAGTTGACTTTGAACCTTGCGTCGTCACTGTCACCAAATGTAGTAACGCGGGGCGCTTAATGCAAAATTGTCGGCAATTTTCATAAAATGTTTCGCTGCTGTGCGATCCGAAACTCAAAAAGTGATTCTTATCAGCTTTTGCATTTAACACATGACTTTTCAGAGCTATACGTCCTTACGTACGTGATATGGATATTGCATTAAGTGCTATTTTCGTTGAAGCAGTTGTCCCAGCAAGTTTGGGATATACTTCTGATCAATATTGGTAAAAACGGTAAAAACTATAATTTCTATTCTTCTTCTCAAATGCTTTTAGCACACTTGGCAATTTTAGCTTTTTCATTTCCAATGGAGCAAAC
>LT727944.1:34532-52827 GCA_900157175.1 Oithona nana
CAGGAATTAAACGAAGTTAATAGGAATTTCAAAAGAAAAAGAAGAGAGGTTGGAAGGTGTTGCAAAAAGTTTCAGGATATAGCCAAAGTTTCAGGTATTAAATCTGTATTGCCGCTATAGTTGTTCATTTTTGCTTTTTACAGGCAAAAATCTGAAATTGGCAGAAATTTTGTTTGCTTCGCTCACTTAGGTAGGGACCTTAAACAAACATCTAGGCACCATCTTTGCTCATAAAAGCAACTTGTTTCTCGCTTCGCTCAAACTTCGTTTGCTCCATTGGAAATGAAAAAGCTAAAATTGCCAAGTGTGCTAAAAGCATTTGAGAAGAAGAATGAAAATTATAGTTTTGTAAAGAACAGGTCTGCAACATCAGCAGCAATTGCGCAGAACAATCTTTGTGATTTATTGCCAAGTGGCTGGTTAGACTGCTAGCAAGCTGTAGAATGCCAACAAAGCATTCTACGAGTCGCCGTCGCGACTTTTAGCAGCAGCAGAAGCAGTGCTACGAGAGTAGATGTATCGTCTGACCCTTTCTTCAGTTCTTTGAGCTACATCATCACGAAGTGCTCTTCGCTCGGCCTTAATCACCTCTTCAAAAACTCATGCAAGGTTCTTTAATTTCAGGTTGAAAATGCTGACTGGAAAAGTTGCAAAAACGACTTTACTACCTTGAAAAATGCATAATACCCTTAGGAGATTTGAACCTAACTCCGAAAAGTTAGGTGAAAATATTCCAAAGCTCGGAAACGTTAGATACAGTTTTCTTAGTATTCTGGCCAAGCTGGGAAAGGTTAGGTGCAAACTCGTTTGTAATCCAAAGTTCACAAGCTCACAAAAAAGTTAGGTGCTCCACCGCGAGCTTTAGATTATGATGTGTACCTAACGAAGTTTCGCCTAAACGAAGTCAGCGGTGGTCAATTCTACAATTGTAATTTTAGACTCGCAGACACACACACACTTTGAAAAGGTGGATGACTGGAATGTCTCAAGGACTTTTTCAGTTTCAAACTTTCTATTCGTAGCTTTGAAGGGTTATGAATTGCCCTGTCTTTGTCGTTTAGAACTACGACGAAGAAGCGAATTCTAGAATCTAGAGAGAGTCTTTGCATACCCAAATACTTTGGCCTTTTGTCCTTCGATTTTCACATTGTTGAAGAAACAGACAAAAACAAAAATCAAAGTTTAGTCAGCGAAAATTCGAATTCAAATAATCATGTCTCGCTATGCTCGCACTTCTCATTTTTAAATGCGCACATTTGAATTTTCACGCTAAAAATCATATTTATTCTGCTTTAAAGTGTTTGAATTTTCGCGCCAAAAAATGGCTAAAATTGAACCCTGTCATGTTTGAAAATTTCTCAAGAAAGGTCTCATTTTGTAACAATACACTACGTTTATTTTCAGCGTTGGAACCCTAATTCCCCCAATTTTTGGTCTTTTATGGCCAGAAAAGTAGAAGAAGGCAAACAGAGCTCGCTTCGCTCGAGAATTTTTTGCAAAGTGATTTTCAATATGACGACCTCTAATATCAGTACACCACCCTGTAAGTAGACTTTTTTATAATTTTTCAAGACTAGGCCTGAGTTTTGCTAACGTCTCCTCCTTAGGAATGTGCTAAGAAATAAATGATGTTTGGCACTAGAAATTCTTTGCCGAAAGCCAGACTACTGCATGAGAAAAGAAGTTAGTAGTCTGTAGAGAAGGGAGAAAGAGGGTCAATGACCTGTCTGCAAAATTCGCGTCGCGATTACAGAGTACTACGTGAAGAGAAGAACAGCAGCAGCAGCGCAGTTCTCGACTCAGACGCGAGTTGGCAAATATTTTCGCCAGTCAGGCCCACGAGTAGTTCTACTAAAGCTTCATGTTCAGAACAGCAGCAGTACTGCAAAGCTCCCGCTTCCAAGCTAGATGATGGAGCAACTGCTTTTGTCTCCCAGTTCCTGGCTGGCTTGACTTCGGTACAGGGAGCCAAGCCTGGCAAAGCCTGGCCCCTGCATGCTGCAAGCCAAAGATTTTCTACTTTGCAGTACAAATCAGACTATTGCGCGCTCCCTACTTTAAAGGAGCGCCGCTCGCGCTCTTGCCCACAATTAAGAGCGCCGCTCGTTTTGCGCTCTCACTCAGAATTAGGAGCGCCGCTCGCGCTCGCGATCTCACCATCAAAGAGCGCCGCTCGTTTTGCGGTCTCAAAAAAAAAATTGGTTCCGAAAAAGATGGACAATTTTTTTGATCAAAATTACCAAATGGCAGCTTTGCGGCCATTATACCTATATGGTGGGTACCAGGACCAAAATAGTACATTACCAACATGGCCAACATGGATATTTTGGTCCACCAACTCAATTTAGCCCTTATATTGGTCGCTATAGTTTTCTTATACAGGGACTCTCAAACTTTGAGAGCGCAAAAGAGATAAATGAGCGGCGCTCTCAGCACTCTGCCTTTTTTGAGAGCGCCACTCGCGCTCGAGCTCCCACCAATTTTTCCGAGCGCCGCCCTCACTCGCGCTCCCACATTTGAGAGCGCCGCTCTGCAATAGTCTGGTACAAATGTCTTTTACAGTTTCCACTCTTTCTATCCAAGCTTCCACTTCTTCTTTCCTCTGAAAAAGAAATCGGAAATCATAGAGTTGCAAAATTACTGAAAATATCTCTTTAAGCTCGAGTTTCCAAAGTTTTCAGAGTACAACTTTGAACCGCTACATTTGATAGTATTGATTGGTTCGAGCGTCCACCCCTAAAGTTGGAGACTCGGCCGAAATCTGGGAATCCCGCTATGCTTTGTTCCAGTCGAGAACATAAGTACTGAGTGTCTAAGCTTAGCGCGAATTCCAGCGTTCGGCCCAGTCTCCAACTTTGAGGTGAACGCATCTACATTGTTTTTAAAAGTTTTATAACTTCCATCTTTATACAACCATATTTTTTTGCTTCTTGGCAAATCACCTCTCACATACACTCAGCCATGAAAAATGCACTCTGTTGGTTATTCTGCAATTTATGGTCAAAGGAGCGCTCATTTATCTTTTTAGCTTTTAAAAGAAACAAGCTGGAAACCTTGACTAAAGTCTGAAAGTTAAGAATTATGCACAATTACCACATAAGCAAAAATTGAAAACAATGATGCTTTGGTTTCCAAAAGAGCAGCAGACAATGTGAATTGGGGTGTGCATAAAACCCAACCCCAAAAAATCGGACAAAACTGTTCATGATTTTTTTTTTCAGTAGAAAATAAAATTGCAGTGCCTTGTAATTGTAGTACAAATGCATCTACATTTCACACTGCACTGTAATTCTATCAAATGAATACTTCACAATGGGAAAAAACATGACAATAATAGATTTTGGTAGAAAATAAAAATGCATTGCTTTGTAATAGTACAAATGCATCTACATTTCACTCTATAATTCTATCACTTCATGAAGAAAATTCTGACAAAAGTTCAGTCATCAAGGTGGCTTACAGTAGAAAAGAATTGAAAATGTATTGTATAAGAAAGTTAAGCTTGGTCCTTCTTTTGCTTTCGAAATTATGTCTTGGCTGGAATTTGCCACCTGTAAACTTTCTTTCTGAATTTGCTAAAAGGAATGACAGGACCCAGCTTTCTATATCAGTACCATTTGGAATTCCATCAATGAATAGGTATTTCGGTCAGCTAACAAGGTCAGTAATATCATATGAAGTTATTTTGAATACATTAATTTCTATCAAGCAAGAGTTTTAACTCTGCAGAGAGAATGAAATGCCCACTTCTTTCACATTCATTGAAGAAATTGGCCCAAACATAAACATGTCAAAGAATCCACGTGATCTGATTGTCTTTGTACCAGATGAATCTGACATTGATAGCCACATTGAAAAGTTCATAGAAGGGTTCAGCCAAAGAGAAAGAACCAATACAGAGTATTGGCTCCTTGACATTACCTCTTTGAGTAAAATAAAAGCAGAAACAAAAGATAGATTAGACAATCTCAAGTTGGACTTTGATGATGATCTTTTCTGGTTTGCATATTCAAATAAGGGAATTGAACTTTATGAAGCCTACAGAATTCATGAAGATTTTGGTATCACCGTCAAGCCATATGGTTCTTGGTCTATTGATAATGGTCTGACTTTGCCAATGCATAACAAGTGGATCAGACGTAAAGACATGCAAGGAGCTAAACTCAAAGTTATGAATGAAGTGTATCCACCTTATGTCAATGAGATGATTCCAACAGGTATTCCTGGGGAATTTACTATGAAAGGAATGTATGCTGATCTCTTCCATGCACTCCAATCTGTCTTAAACTTTACTTATGTTCTCAAAGAATCTCCTGATGGACAATGGGGTGTATTAAAGAGTGATGGAACATGGACAGGAATGATTAGAGAACTTCAAGAACAGAGAACAGATATAGGTAAATTATGCCCTAAAATATTTTCAGTCTGTTTTAGTCATTAGCCTACCAAAATTCTAATCAAAAATGTTTTACATTCATTGCAGTTCCAACTTGCTTTGGTGTCTCAATTGCAAGGAGTAAAGCTGTCACTTTTTCCTACACCATTGAAGAAGCCTTCAATACTTTGTTCCTTAAAAATCCTTCAGGAACCTTTAATTTCAAAGCTTATTTTGACCCTTTACACTCCATGGCTTGGATTTTTGTTGGACTATTTTGTATCATTGCATCACTGCCACTTTTTGCCACTTCTAGGTTTGGTCCTGAGTTGTTTAAAGATGAATTTACTTGGGGAAAATCCCAGATTTTTATCCTGAGTGCTGTAACCATGAGAGGTTGGAGTGTATCACCATCTTCAACATCATCAAGATGTGCATTCATAGTGTAAGCAAGCATTATTTTTTTAGTAATTTTAGCCAGATAACAAAACCTTGTCATTGAAAATAGGATTATGTTTGCTGGAGTTCTTATCTACTATCATTGGGAAGCAATGTTGGTATCTTACCTTTCCACCAGATTCACTATCTTGCCCTTTAAAGACATCAATGGACTCATGATGACAAATTATAGAATTGGTATCAAAGTTGGTGCAATTCAACAAGATTATTTCAAGCTATCAACAGATCCAATTATGCAAAAAGCTTACTCTGAAAGGATTGAACCCTACATGGATGAGTATCCAGCATCCTATGATGAATTCATTGCTTTGCTTCTTAGGGATGAAACCTTAGCTCTCTATGGTCCCTATACTGAAGTGAGGTGAGTAGTTGTAATGTGCCCAACCAATGGGAGAGAGGTTTTTACATATTTGCTTTTCTAGCTATACCCCATTTTACAAAAACTGTGAAATCATTGGTACTCCTGCAAAATATGGTATCAGGCATGTCTCCTTTGGATATCAAAAATATTCACCATATCGAGGAATATTTGATCATTATCTAAGAGAAATGAAAGAGAAGGGAGCTTTAAAACGGATCTTCAGCAAATATAAGAAGGGAGGCCAAGTTTGTCCAGATCTTAGTGGAAAAGCCTTAGGTTTCGAAAGTTGTTTTACGGCTTTCTTGTTTCTACTTTCAGGTAAGTTAGCTAGCTGTACTGACTTTGGGTATACATAACAATCTCTTATAGGTGTGGCTCTTGGAATCTTAATATTTTTCTTGGAGAATATTTTCAAGTTTATGTACAAGTTTGGGCACATCAAATCACCCTTCAAATCTCCCCTATTTAGTAAACGTAACTCTAAAGCAGATGATATCAATGAGTACTGATGTCAATGCTAAGTTTTAGTCCAAAGTAGTATCACTGGCAAGTAACAATTAGGCTTTAAAGATGAAAATAAATAATGTAATGATGACCGAAATAAAACAAGCATGAACTGTTGCGTTTTGCCACAGTTGTTGGAGTTGTGTTTTATGCCTCCCGGTACGTGAATTGCAACTTTGATATATAGTAGCGTTAGATTTATAAAACGCAGTACAAGTACAGTATGTCTGGATTCTGTGCACTGTGCAAAATACAATCATTTATCATCATCATCAACCCTTTAAAAAACTGTTAGATTATACTTATGTGATCTAACTTGTACCTTGTGCGTGAGCGAAGCGAGCTATCTTGTAGCAACGATGAATTATCTTCCAGTTAGTTTTTGACCGTGAGAGTATTCACATGGTTCATTGTAAATCTCACGCGCGGTCATACACTCGTTTTTATTTTTTCATTCATTTTTGCACTTACTTGGAATTTGTACAGACAACAAATGTCTCTGAGCGCGGCGATGACGTACAAGTACAAAGTAAACAAAGTGACAAGGTTGGAACACAATTGATTTTCCTGTCAACGTTGCGGTGATGATGATGATGTCATTTGAAGAAACATAAACCCACACCTCCTTTCATGAGGTTCTAATTTTGGCGGCCTGAAAAGTAAATACCTAAATCCAGAATCTTCTTCTTCAGTCTTGACGAACTGTAACACAAAATGTCTAGACTGACACTTTTTTTTTGTGCTGACCTCTTTTTCTCGTGGGCGTTTTTGACTTTTACTCTAAACAAAGCCAATTTGTGTTTGAATTTTATTCAAGATGTTTTACAAGAATAAGTGAGCTCATGTATCTAATCTTTTAAAATGTCAACTACAATTTTGGCACGAAAATTCAAATAGGACATTTATTTTTAGGCAAAATAATCTTACGTTGAATATGAATTTTAGCGCGAAAATTCAAATGATTGTAAAATCATTGTTTTTTTCTAAAGTGGAATCAGGGAGGCCCGAAGGTCCGAGGAAGAGAAAACGTTCAGATTTTCGAACGTCATTAAAATGGTGTTTTTATAGTGTTTTTGGCGTGAAAATTCAAATAAATAATCGGTTTGTCACTGAAAATCCTTATCTACTCATTACAAAAAGCGAAGCGAAAGAAAAATCGGAAATGGTCCCGCCAGCGCTTGGATGATTTTCGTGCGATTTGTCACAAATGCATTGCAGTGCACACCTAGACACATCGCCGTATATCGGTATAAATTTCACGCATAACGCATTGCGAAATTCTACACTACTCGATCTCGCGACTACTCAAAACCTTTCAAAAAAGCCGTGAAAGATATGACAGGGTGGTCTGAACGTCATCTATTCTATTAAAACTGTTTTATAGTAGTACTGCCATGTGTTTTATAGTACAGCTGTTTGAATTACGAAAATAATTGGATAGAAGACTTTAGCACACTGTGTTCAAAGTCCATATTTCATCCGAAAACTCAAATTAGTTTTTCCATTGTTTTTGGTGTATTTTTGAGTCAAAATCTAGATTTTTGACACGGAAAGAAATTAGGGTGACTTAATTTATATAGATTAGGGTGAGTTGAATTTTACAGACATCAAAAATTCAAAGTAGATTTTGTCAAAATCTATTTTTCGGACAAAAAGGGGACTTTTAACATAGTGTGTCGAGCTTCGCAAAGCGCGCAAAAAAGAACACATTTCGCGACTTTTTCTTCTTCTTTGAAAATGATTAATTGTCTGCTAGCATTTGTCTAATGAATGCAGTTTAACTTCACAACGCCGCATCACACAATAATGCAGTGTGTCCCAACAAGGTTTTTTTTTCTTAAAAATTATAGTTTTAGTCAATTTTAAAAATTTGAATTTTAGCAGCAAGAATCAAAATCATATTTGAATCTTAACGGCAAATCTTGCAGCTATGGCGCCTAGCCTGTACACTTCAAGATTTTAGGCGCGAAAATTCAAATTAGATTTTTGTGAATAGTTATCCCAAACTTGTTGAGACACCCTGTACGTGTCAGGTGGTAGTGTTGAAAAAGAAGTGCATTTTTTAACTCTTTTCTTTTCTCTTTGAGCAGTGCAGAAGCTAGCTCATCATAGTCAATTTGTTATCTTCATTTATATTTTTTGCACACTTCTTGAAGGTCTTGAAGAAAGTGCTGCTCGGACCGAACATACCTTAGTAGATGTGCTACTAAAGAACAAAGAAGGAGGTGTCGGATTTTTGCAAACGTGGAGTCTGTTACTAACCGATTAGTAGAGCATTGACGATGCATCATTCATGAAGTTCAAATATTCGCATTTCATTCATTTGGATCCATTTTCATCCATTTCGTACGATTTGATCCATTGTGATCCATTTCATCCGTTTTGATCCATTGCGATCCTCGATTCGCTTACATCCATACTAAATGAAACTTTTTTTAATCAGAAATTAGGAGTTTTGAAAAAATATTTAGGATATTTTGTTAATACTCTGACACAGTCAGACGTTGCACAATTTTGGCCTACTGCATATAACTGTTCATACCAAGCTAGTACTTTTGCAGTACGAACAAAGATTCACGATTCGCGAATCGCCCTCACGCCTGCGTTCATTTCAAAGATAAATGATGTCATCAAAATTGTAATCACAGGGTTGGAAAATAACCCATCAAAGCTCCATTTGTCATCAACGGCATCACTTGCGAGCGAAGCAAGCTCAGCAGTTTACACTTTACAAAGTGTCCCTCAAACAAATATTGCTGAGACATCATTGAGAAATTGCTGAATTATTGCTGAGATATTGCTGAGACATTACTGAGAATAAAATGAGAAATTGCTGAGTTATTGCTGAGACATTACTGAGAATAAGCTGAGATATTGCTGAGATATTGCTGACACATTACTGAGAATAAGCTGAGACATTACTGAGATTAAGCTGAGACATCTTTGAGAAATTGCTGAGTTATTGCTGAGACATTACTGAGATTAAACTGAGACATCATTGAGAAATTGCTGAGTTATTGCTGAGACATTAATTAGAATAAGATGAGAGTTAGCTGTGATTTTTTAGTAAACGAAGTGAAACTTAGTTAAAGGGAGCTCGCTTCGCTCGCAAATGGCGTTGATGACAAAATGGAGCCTTGATAAGTTATTTTCTTCCTTTTTAAAATTTGTATTTCAATGTAACATTTTGAATTGAAGATTTCCGTCCGTCTCGTACTGATCCAGACAAGCAGGATGACTTGGTTTGGGACAAGTTGTAAAGTGGGATTTTTGGCCATATTCCAGCCAACCATTGCGTTTACCTGTAAAAAATAAAACGAAAAACTTGAAGTGTCTTCTAAAAACAGTTGAAAATGCACGTTTTCGCAATTGGCTTAGCAACGTTGCTGAGCTATAAAATGAGGTTTGAACGTAAACGAATCAGGAGGTAGTGCAGAAGCAGAACTAAGCACATCCTCAACTGTTCCACAATGGTTTGAAAATGTCTTAAAAATGTCTCATTTTTCAATTGAGCAAATTCGAGCAAAGGCTTTATAAACGCCATCTAACCATTTTTTAATAATTCGTTAATTTAGCCGAAATAAGTCATTTTAAAAAACGATTTTAAAACAAAATTAGCTCAAATGAGACTTATAAAAGGATTTTCAAACACCATAGAAACAAAGTAGAAATTCTAAGAATTGTTTTTCTTTCATATTGCAGTGCTGCCAAGCAATCAAATTCTGTTATCGCGAAATTTTAAAATCGTTGCAGTTTTTGCAAAGGCTAAAGCTGTTCTTATGCTAGCTTTGCAAAATGTCAAAAGGTGAAGGATGATGATGCGAAGAGCAGAGTTATACCTAAAGTTATCCAATGTTGAACATGTTTGTAAATGGCATGGCCATAACGGTTCCGAACATGCAATCCGGGATTATAGGATGCAGGCATCCAAAAATTTCTTCTTCCCACTTGGATTCTGGTTTGAGGTCCAAATAACTCGTGTTGACCATTCAATTCTATAAAAATCAAAAAGTTGAAAAATTTCCCGCCAGGTGGCACTTCCAGACTTCCGGATTTCCAATACAATTGGATCCAAATGAATCCAAATGGATCTAATGGATCAATTGAATTAAATGGATCAAATGGATCAAATGGATCAAATGGATCAAATGGATCAATTGGATCAATTGGATCAATTGGATCAAAGGGATCAAAGGGATCAAAGGGATCAAATGGATCAAATGGATCAAAATTCAAATGGATCAGAATGAATCAAAATGGATCAAATCCAAAATTGATGAACTGGAGCAAATGGATCAAAATGTTCAGAAAAGACAACAATTGAAATGGAATTGAAGATTACCTATCACCCAATTCTTGGTGTTAATCACAGCTGATCCTCCAGTGACCACGGAATCATTGAGATAAGGCAACGTATGGATTTTCAATTTTCCAATTCGATGATCTTTTCGACTTTGAAGATGACTAATGAGAGTGTGGAAATGAGAGGACAAAATAGCGACATCTGCATCTCGTTCCCAAGGGAGAATAGCAGAAAGTTTCACAGCGCCTAAAAGTGTGCCTTCTTGCATCTGACAACCAAGTTGAAGATCATCACAAAGTTCAAATAATGAATTTAAGGCCTCGTATAATTCCTAGAAAGATGCACGGTGTTTGAAAATCACAGAAAAAGTCTCATTCAACATTGCGAGCGAAGCGAGCTACGTTTACATTTTGAATGTACAAAAGTTCATTAAAAATGCCAAAAATGCTCAATGTGGCGAGTTTTTGAAAGTCTAAAGCTCGCGGTCAAACAGAGTTACCAGACAGGTCAATTTTAGTAGGACCAAAATTGGTGGAAAATGCTAAAATTGAATAATTCAAATGCGACATTTTGGGTGATTTTCAAACACTGTGGGCCTCGCTTCGCTCGCCTCAACCCCAATAACACACGACTTCGAACGTCATTCATTATGTCAAAATTGAGGCCGCTGAAGTGATTAAATATCGGGCCTCTTTGACAGCCTCGTTTTTGTCTGTACTTCCTTATATGAATCCATACCGTCAAACTATGCGTCACCGATCTTTCCTCTCAAGAGAAAGCATTTTTTTTTTGCCTTTGACTTTTGACAAAACAGTCCTAAATCGCGTTCAAAAACAAATGTATAAAGGTTGACCAAAGCTGATGGTGAAGTCTGAAGAGTGAAGATACATATTTTACTTCCTTTTGACTTACATAGGTATGTACCTGGTATGTACATATTTGATGTGTAGAATACTGTATGAACTCTGAATTGTATGAACGTTTCCTGAGTATTTCATATTTGCTTTTTATTTTCTCCGGATCACACGGATCATCGCCTCAACCCCAACAACACACGACTTTGAACGTCAGTCATTCATTATGTCAAAATCGAGGCCGCTAAAATAATTAAATATTGGGCCTCTGACAGCCTCGTTTTTGTCTGTACTTCCAAATGCCAAACCATGCGTCACCGATTGACTTTTGATAGAAAAATTGGGGTCGGAAAATTGTACTTAGGGTATTACTATAACGAAATTATCCATGACGACCATATCCAGTTTTTTTTCTATCGTACTTCTCCAAGTCTTTACGTCCGTATAGCCAAAATTCAAAAATTCAAATGCGACATTTTGAGTAATTTTCAAACAATGTGGAAAGATGGTAGTCGTATTTTTGGCGCCAAAAATTCAAACTTTTCATACCTGAGTACAGGCAGGAGATAAAGCAATCCCAGAAGATTTCTGACACTCGATTTTTTCCAAGTCTTGTGAACTGTATTGGAATTTCCAATCGTTCCATAATTGTAAATCATAAATGTGATAATTTTCCGCCACTTCTTTGAAATCTTTTTTGGATAATTTTTTCTGACTTTCTGAATGAATATTGGACATAATGTCTGGACAGGTTAACAAATGATAAGAATATTTGTACTTGAATCTCCAAAATAAATCTAATAATAATGCATCTTGATTTTGTATTTTGGCGGAAAATTTCAATTCTTTGAAGAGTTTTGTTTTGCTTAAAAATGGACCTCGGACATAATCACAGACCAGACAGCTTTCACTTGTACTTTGACGGTATCCATCCAGGAGTTTTAATTGGTAATTTTCGTGTACCATTTGGTAACAATTTTGGTTCCATTTGGTATTTGGTAAGCGAGTGGAACCACTTATCATATCCACATTTTGCACCTCCATTTCTCGTATCTAATAACGCAAAGATGTTAAAAATAGTCACGCAACCTCTTTTCGCAAATTACAAATCCGGATTCTTACCATTCGTTCAAAGTTGATAAACTCGTCAAAATGCAACAAATCTAAGGCTAAAAATACATATGGAGTCTGGACATCATGTAACAATTTGTTCCAAATTATTCCAGGAGTAAATTCAGGTCTAATCTTCATCACAAATACATTTTCCGGAAGATTTTCCATAGGAAATCTGGTGGCAATTTTAATCTTGACATTTGGCAGAATTTCATGAATTTCTTGAATTATTTCTGCAATATTTGTGGCATTTGTGGCATAAGGCACAAAATTGAATAGGATTGTAATCAAATCCGGGATTTTGGGCTTGTCCCGACATTTTTCGATGGTTTCAAAACCATTTTTGTATAATGGATAACCATGAGTGGTTCCTAAATATTTCTCATCACATACATTTTTGGCATGAATTTTGGCTTTGAAATTCGACATTTCACTGTATTCATCACTAGACTCAAAAGTCATTTGGAGTCGATGTAATTGTGTATCGATGGTTTTCAATACTTGTAAATCGTTGCCATATTTCAATCTTCGTAAATTCATTCGTATGGATTTTAATTCTTCTGATAATTCTTCAATTTTCCGCGTTAAATCCTCAACCACGGGATCAAAATTCGGGGATAAATCATTGATTACATACCTAAAAGGCAAAGGAAAAAAATAGTCCTATACTTAGCCCCACGGAAATCTATATTTATAAAATTCAGTTTTGTCTACACAGTATGTCTGTCTGTTTACTTCTCCTACAGTTTTAAAGCTAGGATATTGAAACTTTGTATGCAACCTCTTAAATACATTTTTGGGGATTATATGGATTATAAGTAAACAACCAAAAAGGATCTGCCGGAAGGTCCCAAAGCCGCTGCCGAAGGCACCAACTTTGCCACTGTAACCAATAAATGGGTCCCATCAGCCAGAAAAGTTTGGCAAGAGGGAGAAGAAGGCCAAACCTATGTAATCAGTGATGTGCTAAGGCTAATCAAGCATAGAGCAAGCCTTTTTCCGGCCTTACTACGTCTTAGTCTGGCTCTGTCCTCGTAACTCGTAAATGGGAGGGCTACTGCTATATATTGCTGCTGCTTGTATGTATTTGGCGTAATGGGACAAAATATTCTTGGCATTTCGCCATCCGAGGGTGTAAATGTCGGATGCAGCGGCACGAAACCCATTTTTTTCTATCTTTTTGGCTGCTCAGTGATCGCTATCTGCCACCGCGCGCGGTACCCCGATTATTAGATTATTTTGCTTTGCCTGAATGGCCTCGGCGGCCTTGAAGGCCTCGCTTAGCGACTAAAAAAACTAAGCCTCGCTTACATCTTACAGTACATTTTGCGACTTTTGAAAAAAAAAATTCTCTCGTTTTTTTTGCAATTTCTACTCCTCGCGAATGTAGCGAGACGCACGCTTTGACACAGTGTTTGAAAATCAGCAAAAAATGTCTCATTTTTTTATCCTCGTTAGTCGTATACCAACTAAAAAATGGAAGATTTCTGTCGAAAAAAATGGATGTAAATGGGGCTCGCTTCGCTCGCAGTAGTAATATTTGTCAAATAAGACATTTTAGAGTGATTTTCAAACACTGTGCTAGCATCTCGCTACTCTTTGCAGTACTACGGAGAAGCCTTTGCATAGATAGTCTTTTATTGGGGTATTAAAACTTCTTTTGAGACTTCTTTCTATGTACTGTTTGCAAGGCGGACACCCAACTCTTTTCATACGCGGCCTCCGATCCGGCCTCAGCAGTAGCGGAATCTCGTGCCGTTAAGTAAACGAGAGAAGAGAAATATGAATAGGAGAACTACTGTAGTAGTGTGGAACATGATTTAGGATGTTTACTAAAGCAATATCCAATAAATAGCTCATTTGTTATCCCATAATTCATTTGCTTGGCTTTTTCTGGCAGAAGCCAAAAGAGGAAGAAGCGTGTATTCTTGACAAAAGCTCCTTTCCTTTACTTACTTCTTTCCCTACTAGCGGTCCCATGATGATTTGGCCCAGAAAAAGGTGTACTACAGGGTGTCCAAACAAGTTAGATAAAGATTAAGTTCTTTCAAAAATGTGACAAACCCTTAAAAGTTTTACTCTTTAAAGTGTGACTTACCCACGAAAGTGTGACAAACCCACGAAAGTTTTACATACCCACGAAAGTGTGACATACCCACGAAAGTGTGACATACCCACGAAAGTGTTACATACCCACGAAAGTGTTACATACCCACGAAAGTGAGACATATGTAACCACAAAAGTTTAACATTCTCATGAAAGTGTGACAAAATTTGACATTCCCAATACCTTTGAAAGTGGCACACATAGCCTTATTAATTTTACATTGGTACTCTCATAAATACCCATGAAAGTGAGACACACTTTGGGAAAACTTTGGGAACTTTGTAAGAGGTATTGATCAGTAATATAGTCCACACTTATTGGGACACCCTGTACACTGTACAACTGCACAACGAAGAAAAGAAGAACTACTCTTTTTTTGTTTGCTCGCGTGATTTCCAAGTCTGTAAGGGATCTGATCCATCTTGATTCTTTGGGATGCCCTGTCGACGAGAAGTCACTTATCTGTAATGGATTTCCTAATGACTTGTCTCATATTCTAAAGCTCGCAAAAGTCAGGTGAAGTTGGGTTAGGTGAAGTAAGTATCAACAATGAAATGGTCCAAAACGTTTTAAAAGGAGATCTCTTACGGAGCTCTTTGAGGCCTTCCGGCTGGTCCTCACTTCGCTCGCAAAAATACTGTCGAATTTTAGATTCTTATTTAAAACTTGAAAGTATGGAAGACTTCGTATATTTTAAGCTTGGTAAATGTTTCAAGAGGCCTTTGAAATGGTTGGAATGGTAGGATGGTAGAGTGTGAATAAAAGTAAGGAGATATCTTTGTGTCTCTGGTTGGTCTTGCCCACTCTATAGTACGCGTCTTATGCTAATTGTGCCGCAATATAAAGACGTGTGCTTTCATGCTTGGGCTATCATCTACATTCTCCACTTGCACACTTAAGAAGATTTTCACTGCCAAGCTTAGAAAATGGAACAGTGTATCCAAGAAAAAGAACTTTTTCTTGGCATGGACGGCCCTTTTTTTAAATATTAAGCAAGGAAAGTGTGCAAGCAATAAAGCAAATGCATTTATCTTCTCTAATAAAACTTCATTTGCCTAATTTCTCAGATTCGTATTTTTGCTGAGATTAGCAGTTAGCACAGATTGCGGATGCTGCCACATTAGCCTCGCTCGAAAATTAGGTACCTTTTTTCACATAAGACGTTAGGAGAAGCCATAATCACAATGTTTGAAAATTACTCATGATGTCGCATTTGAATTTTGGCATTTTTCACCAATTTTTTTCCTATTACAAATTGACCTGTCTGGTAACAATGTTTGACCGCAAGCTTTAGATTTTCAGAAACTCGCCAAAATGGACCAATTTTGTCCCCTCAAAATATAAACGTAGCTCGCTTCGCTCGCAATGCTGAATGAGACTTTTTCTGTGATTTTCAGACTTTGTGCAAAGCCATTTCTTTTTAGAACTTGTTAATTCGGCAGATAATGGGATTTGGTTGCGCCTTAGCCGCGTTAAGGAAATGGATGCCTTCTCAGTAGTTCAGCTCCTCAAGCTTTTTACTATGCAACCTATAGCCAATACCGAATACCCAAGAGACACTTTTAGTGGAAGAAAACAAGACTACTTCTTTTCAGTATAGAGAGAAAAGCGTCCATTTATGAATGAATGAGTGTCTATTGTTTAATGGTCTGTTTTAGACTACATAGAAAACAAACTTGTAATTTACGAGGAGCTGTACAGTAACGGCATCTAACAAAGAAAGCCATAGTTTTTGGTTTTCTTTTGAATATGAGGAGCTTCTCCATCATCACAGTGTTTGAAAATCCCTCAAAACAGTCTCATTCAACATTGCGAGCGGAGCGAGCTAAGTTTACATTTTTAGTGGACAAAAGTTAGTTAGAAATACCAAAAATGGTTAATTTCTACGATATTTTGAAAACCTGAAGCTTGCAGTCAAACAGTGTTACCAGACAGGTCAATTTTAATAGGACAAAGTTGGTGAAAAATGCCAAAATTCAAATGCGACATTTTGAGTCATTTTCAAACAATGTAAAAAATATTGGACATAGTATTCAAATACGATAAATTCGAGGAGACATTTTTGGGCTGATTTTCAAACAGTGTGTAAGCATTTGTTCTTGCCAGAAAAAGGACATTTTCATTCATGTGGTTCTCCTCCGGTCTCCCTATCATCCTGCGCTGTATGTGTGTCTTTGTAGATATGTATATAATCAATGATGCCAGCAAACAATTGGTGCATGAACCGTGCTCTGGTATGATGGCCATCATTACTTATGCTGCAATAAATGTTGTCTCACCATTAAGCTTCTACATTTTTCAGTACTACAAAAAACCAACAGATCATCAAATTTCCGATGAGAACTAGAGATACATCTGCAGTTTTTTGCGAGTGGCCATCTTATATGTGGACCTCGATTAATTTAGCCTACATGCCCCATTTTTGTCCGATTTTACTTAGCCTATTTCAGCCTTAATTTGGCCTTGTCAATCAGGCCTTTTAATGTTTGTTTTGCGGATATGACCTTGCTAATCCAGCTTTGCCAATTTTGTAGATTTCATCGGTGTCATGGATTTTTGGGAAACTTTGGATTTCATGGATTTATTCAATTTATTGGAATTCATGGATTTCATGAATTTCTTGCCACTTTCAAATCATCCAATTTAGCTTCAATAATACGGCCTGGCTTACTAAGGTAACAAGACTAAGACAAGTGTCACATGCCTACTTGAGCCTTAGTAGGGTTACCTACTTGTTTCAATGACGAAAGAAAACAGAACTCTGATATGAATAAAGTAATAACAAAGGACAAAGGTCATGTTTCTACCCTTTATCTGTGCTATCTCTAGGTCCTTAGTCCGCGAGATGAAAGGGATATTATTGCGGTAGAATGGAAAGAAAAGTTTCCCTTTTGCATATTATGGCCATAGAGTACTCGACTACTGCCATTTTCCGAGTGTCATAGGCCAAAAATGAGCCAGATGTAAGATGACAGTACGTCGAGCTGCCCTTCTGTTTTACCACCACCACTATGTAACCATCCTTACAGTGTTTGAAAATCCCCAAAAAATGTCTCAATTTTCAAACATGGCGAGCGAATTGAACCCTAATTCCCCCAAAATTAAATGTTTCAAAAAATGAACTTTGTAAGCATTATAATTTCGTTTTGGCGCAAAAATTCAAATATGAGACATTTTTGGGTGATTTTCAAACACTGTGGGCTCATGTATGTAGTACTAAAGTAGAAAGGCCATTAATGTGGATTGTTTCCCATATCCCACAGTGTTTCAAATTGGCCCCCTACCCTAATTCCTATGCAAGAGATGTTCGCATCCTACTGTGACTCTTTTCAGTAACAGCTTTTCTGAGGTCGCATTGAGGCTGAGGCGAGGCCGCGGCTGTCATGCACACACACAAAAAAAAGTCCTCCTCGAAAAATTTAGGATTTCGACTAATGGACTTCTTTAGTTTGGCAACTATTGAATGCAATTTCAAAGTGTTATTTAGAGTTTGGACGCCTTCGGACATCCATTTGGAGGCCTCCGGCGGGTGCTCCATTCGCGCTTTAAACATTTACTTCTAAAGGATGCTAACTTTGCATGCAAAGTTTCATTAAACGTCTTTGACTTTACCGGAAACAGCAAACGAACAGACAAACAGACAAAGGTCAGCAAATATAATTTTAGCTTACTTTCGATTTGATTTGGGCTGATGTGAAGTGATAACGGCCAAAGTAATGAATAAAGTTGACCATATCAATGAGAATAAGGCCCATTGTACCACGAATCGTTTCCTCATGGTGAATACTGCTTGATTTGCTGGTTTCTGGTGATATGGTTTTCCTTCTAGTATTACGGACCAGCGGTTCCGAGCTGAATGAGACTACAACCGTCTACAACTACGAATACAACGCTTCGCACACATAGCTCTGTCCGATGAGCGCGATGCCGATGCCTTCGAAGCGAGGGGAAAGCTCAGCAGGATTATCTCATTGACTAACCAGTAACCAAAATGTATGAGTGGTTAAGTAATATTAATGAAGCTAAATGGGTTGATCATCAACCACAAAATTGTCGACGTACATAGGACTGCAATGACTGCAATATATCCATTTTTTTTCATTACAAGTCAAGCAAGTTTTATGGTTTGGAATTTTGTCGTGAAATTTGTTGTTTCTTGAAGTACCAGGTATCCCAACAAGTTTTAGACAGGAATTTTTCAAAAAAAAAAAAATCGCTA
>LT727944.1:71280-88847 GCA_900157175.1 Oithona nana
TAACAGTTGCTTTCGTTTTACTTCCGGGCTTTTGCATTGCTTTGACTGAACTTAAACGAAGTTTTTGCTCCAAACCTTGGACTTTGATCAAAGCTTTTGGGTATATCTTCTTAACTCCATTATGGGCGATCGTCATCCATTTCTACAGGTAAGAACCCTCAAAATAAAGTATAAAGAAAGGAAAATGAGACTTTTTTTGAAACACTGTGCTCTTTTCAGTTTTTGCGATGAAAGATATGTCCAAAGTGCCTTATTTTACAAAACATTAGAAGGATTTATTGAAGCTGGCCCTCAATTCGCCCTTCAATTCAGCCTCTTATTGCGAGGTCATTGGAGCCAAAGTTCCAGGTTTGTCATCGATCCAGTCATTCCCAAACATTTCCAAGTTGAAGAAGAAACTACCACTGAAATCATCACCACTATTCTTCCTCCCTCCTATTATGATGATAAAAGTTTTGTCGACACAACGACTGAAACGGTGGCAACCAATAATTTGAGCTTGACGATTTTCGATCGTTACTATGGTGAAGGTAAGCTTGCCATTACCAAAAATACTACAAATAAACCAACTGCTGCAAATAAGAAATACGAGAAAGTCGTGAATAATGAATATGCTTTGCTTTCTAAAATTGTCAAAAAAATTCGTCAAATCACAACAGTTTCTAGCTAAACAGCCCTAAACCATTGCAATTTGACGGATTTTTTTTCGCTATTTTTTCGCACAAATTTTGGACCCCTATGTAAGTGTAAAATCTTGTTTCAGATGCTCGATTCTACTTTGGTTGCGGTCACATTGCCAGTGTCATCATCAGTTTCATCTCCATCTGGACGGCTTCCATCGTTTTCAACGACATCGAAACCTCAGATGCTGTTGGCCTCGTCAAATGTTACTCCAAAAAGTTGCTGGGAAAATTTATTTTTGGAGTGCCCTTTCTCCTGCTAACGCTGGTTTTCCGTGCGGTAACCATCGCTCTCCTCATCTGCTTTCTTCAAATCTGGAGTGGAATCATCATTTTTACACTTTTTTTCATCAACGTTTTGACAGCATTGTCCATTGGCGATGATTTTTATCGTAGCTGCGTTTACGGACTTTGGTCTTTATTTGTCCCTGTAGGGTACGCTAGGGACCCCTCGGCTCATTTGGGGTACACCAAAGTGGCCTTAGAAGACACTCTACCGGAAGTGGAAATTCCGACGGAAAAAGACGTTGAAAGATCTCGACAAAGAGCCAAACATTTTCTTACTGTTCATGTCATGAGCAGTGGAATCATTTTGGGCTCCAGTCTCATATTTTTACTCATTTATGTGTTCACAAATCGAGATGTAATGCAGCAACGTGTGGCTTTCAATTTGGACCTTTTGGTGTATCTGTTTTTGCCCCTTTTAGGCCTTTCTTTGGCCTTTTTGGTGCTGCTGGTACGGCCTTACCATCGATGCGATTGCTCGGGTGGTGAAAGGCCTTCCGGAAATGTAATTGTGTAAAATCGAACTTGTGCCATTTTCACAAATGAATAATGAAATAAATACTTTTTTTAAATATTTGAATTTTCGCGCCTTTTGTTTTTGTTTTGATTTGCCAAAGTTAGTCCCATTCAACAGCTGACTTTTACCAAAACTCGACTCATTTTGTAAACAAAACAGATAAATACAGAAATGAATACTTGAATTTATAACAATTTTACCCGTAAAAAATGTGAAAATTGTTCAATTATTGCTTTCTTCAGACTCTTCTGAATATATCTCATCCTCTTCTTCTTCAGTCTCTGAATCTTCTTCAGCGATGAATCTTTTACGTTTTGCTCCAGCTTTAGATCTAGTTCTAGATCGTCCTGACGGTTCATTCTCTTGAGTTTGAGTTGCTGATGAAGGTGGTTTCATGTTGATTTCCGTTCCGCATTTAGTACATTTGCCCTTGACTTTGGATTTTTTATCATATATACAATACATATGAAAAACTCCATTGCAATCGACATTTGGACACTTTTTACTCTTCAAAACGGTTTTGTTACATTTCGAACACTTCAATAGTTGGTCCGGATACACATCCCTAAGCCAATCTTCCATCTCAGCTAAGAATCGTGCATGAAACCTGATCTTGCCAGATCTGTTATCCAGGATCAACCATTTGTGTTGATGAAACTTTGTGATGATTTTCTCTGCCAAATTGATGTCAAACTTTCGTGATTTGACTTGTCTAAATGCATTCAATGCTGTTGTAGAATTGACAATTCTGTGCTCGGTATTCATGATGGCATGAACGATGACTTTGAGGTATTCGATTTCAAAAGGCTGAAATGTGACCATTGCTTTGAGAGTCATTCCATTAGTTTCTTTGGAACGATCAGTCCTATTGACGAATGCTAGGAATCCTTTCCTATAAAAGAAGACCAACTTTATATTCTTTTTATTTGTTAAAATTGTCGTTAGATCTTGAAATTTTTGCCAATAGAATCCGTCAAAATGAAGGGAGTTTTCAGTTTTGCAATGTCTTGTTTGAATGTAGATAAATAAACTTTCACGAATTTTTTCTTGTTTAGTAGAAATTACCTATGGCCATCCGCTTCCATTTCAGCTTCGTCGTAACAATTCTTGATTAAGAAACCAATCTTTTTCAACTTTTCGTTTATACAAGTGAGAAATGCGTGTTTCGCACTTATACTATTGGTTTCTGGGGGATAATAAATTTTTCCTCTTTTGCAACATATCTTGAACAAATCGCCAACTTCTTTTGAATTCAATATGCCTTTTTGCATAATAGCTTGCACAAACATTATGTGAGCCTTGCCATATTTCTTTAATGAATTTTCTGAATGTTCCATGGTTTCTGGTTCCGTTCCTAATTCGGATTTTAGCTAATTGTCAATACTAGATCACAGTAATCGACAAAATAAGCTCGTCAAATTGGTTGCATTCCAAAACAAATGAAGACTGAACACATTGCGATTTCACAGCTTTTTTGACATCTCGTTCTTTCAGTTTGTACACGATTCACTTGTTATCTATTTTTGCTCAGTTTTCATAGTGTCAACAATGAAAGACTGTACTATAATTTTTAAGGCATATGAATGGAAATAAATTTCGATAAAACAGCTTAAAAAATTTGTACAAAACCACAAATGTGATAATTTGAATTCATTAAATACTTGAAATAACTTGAAATATTAATCTCGACATTTCAAATAAAAAATATAATGTATCAGACAATTACTCATCAGGTCAATAAAGCACGACTTAGAATTCCGAAGCACTATGCTGAGTAGAACCTCCCATTTGTCACTTTCCTTACCTAAAAGTCAAGATATTGGCGTAAACGACAATTTTTTGTCCTTTTACAAAATTGATTTTCAAGGATGTGAAATGGTTCCTGCCGCCGCCAGTTACAACTTGGACAAATTTTACAGAATTTTTGCTCCGTACCGGTGGGCGGTTCCAAAGTAGCCTGAAATTGTTTATTTATGCGTAAGTCAATTCCATATTTTTGCTTTTAAGGCTGCCATTAAAGGCTGTGAATTGTCTGCCGCAATTTGGTTTTTCGCGGCGAAAGCCGAAATGGGCCGATGGCAGAACCACATGACAAGTGTAGAAAGCCAGCTAAAGGCCACATACTGACACTAAGCTGAAACTTGGTTAGAATTCCCCACTTCGTCTTCATAATTTATTCTCGTCTTTCCAATCGTTCACGGTAAGATCAGGATTTTGCCCCAAGTGTACCTTTGACCTTGAATTCTGGAAGACATTTGAGGCTGGGTCCTCAAAAATGTTTATCGAAAAAAAATCTGTGAAATCACAATGTATTTAGCCTTGATTTGCTGTGGAACACAACCAATTTGACGAGTTTTTCTTTGGTCAACATAATTGACATTTGAAAGGGATTTTTTCTACGTGAAAATAAGTCCCGCAAGAAAGTGATGTCAAAAAAGTTGTCAAATGCAATGTTGTCATGCTCTAATTGCTATAGGACCACAGTGCTTTCACAGACTTTTTTTTATTACCTATGTGATGATCTCGTTATCATAATTATGGTCCGCTACATGGCTCCAAATGATTATCAACCATTATTACTGAAATAATAGTGTTTTAGTGGTGATAATTCTTAACAAATCCCTTTTGTAATATTTAATCTTAATTTTGTTTTTCAGTAAGTGAGTGATTGGACCCCAGCAGCTTCATGATGCCGGCGGTGCGAGGTGATGCAATGCGAGGCCTGGCGGTCTTCATTTCGGACATACGTAATTGTAAGTCCAAGGAGGCCGAGGTTAAGCGCATCAACAAAGAATTGGCCAACATCCGCTCCAAATTCAAAGGCGATAAAACGTTAGATGGCTATCAGAAGAAGAAATACGTTTGTAAACTTCTCTTCATCTTCCTGTTGGGCCATGACATCGACTTTGGTCACATGGAGGCCGTCAACCTTTTGTCATCGAACAAATACACAGAGAAACAAATTGGATACTTGTTCATCTCTGTGCTGATCAGTTCCAACAGTGATCTGATCAACTTGATCAACCAGAGCATTAAAAACGATTTGGCTGCCAGGAATCCCGTGCATGTTAGCTTGGCTTTGCAGTGCATTGCCAATGTTGGGTCCAAGGTAAGAAACAAAAACTCACAAAAATTGGTCGAAAAAATTGGTCAAATCGAAGTGGAAATAAATCAGTGCCAAACCGCAGTGCTTTCACGAATTTTAATTTCAGGATATGGCTGAGGCCTTTGGTCATGACATCCCCAAACTCTTGGTGTCCGGTGATACTCTCGACGTGGTCAAACAATCCGCCGCTCTCTGCCTGCTCAGGCTGTTCCGCACCGACCCCAACATAATTCCCAGCGGTGAATGGACCTCGCGCATCATTCATCTGCTCAATGATCAGCATATGGGCGTGGTCACCGCCGCCTCCTCGCTCATTGACGCCCTTGTGAAAAAGAACCCCGAGGAATACAAAGGCTGCGTGGCCCTGGCCGTTTCCAGGTTATCTCGCATTGTTACTTCGAGCTACACGGACTTCCAAGACTACACCTACTACTTTGTTCCCGCACCTTGGTTGTCCGTCAAGTTATTGAGACTTCTGCAGAATTACCCACCTCCTGATGATCCTGGAGTGCGGGGGCGTCTGAACGAGTGCCTGGAAACGATCTTGAACAAGGCACAAGAACCGCCAAAGTCCAAGAAAGTCCAACATTCCAATGCCAAGAACAGTGTTCTTTTCGAAGCAATCTCTCTCATCATCCACAACGATAGGTACACCTAATTGATCTTCTTTTCTGAATATTGCTTAATTTGAGATTTTTTTATTTTCAAGTGAGCCCAATCTCCTGGTGCGTGCCTGTAATCAGTTGGGTCAATTTTTGACACATCGCGAAACCAATTTGCGCTACTTGGCACTTGAATCAATGTGTCTTTTGGCCACATCGGAGTTCTCCCATGACGCCGTCAAGAAACATCAAGAAACGGTGATAAATGCGCTCAAGACTGAGCGTGACGTATCGGTGAGGCAAAGAGCTGTTGACTTGCTCTACGCTATGTGCGACAGGTATGTCAAAGAAAAAAATTCGTGAAAATACAACGGTTTTGCACTGCTTAGCCGTTTGACACTTTGATTTCACGAACAAATTTTTGATTTCTTTCTGTTGTTCTAATTTTCAGATCTAACTCGGAAGATATTGTTCTGGAAATGTTGACATACTTGGAGACTGCCGACTACTCAATCCGCGAAGAAATGGTGTTGAAAGTAGCCATCTTGGCCGAAAAATACGCCACGGATTACAAGTGGTACGTCGACGTCATTCTTAACCTCATCAGACTGGCTGGCGACTACGTCTCCGAAGAAGTCTGGTACCGAGTCATCCAAATCGTCATCAACCGAGAGGATGTCCAAGGCTACGCGGCCAAGACGGTGTTTGAAGCATTGCAAGCTCCCGCTTGTCATGAAAACATGGTCAAGGTTGGAGGCTACATTCTGGGTGAATTCGGCAATCTGATTGCAGGCGACGCACGCTCAGCACCTCTTGTGCAATTCCGCCTCCTCCACTCCAAATATCATTTATGCTCACAGGGCACCCGAGCCCTCCTTTTAACCACCTACGTGAAGTTCATCAACTTGTTCCCCGAGATCAAGACTGTCATTGAGGACATCTTCAAAACGGACTCCAATTTGAGGTCATCGGACGCGGAGTTGCAGCAGAGGGCGTGCGAGTACTTGGCCCTGTCCAAGGTGGCCAGTCTGGATGTCTTGGCTACTGTCCTGGAGGAAATGCCACCGTTCCCCGAAAAAGAGTCCTCCGGACTCTTGAACTTGTTGAAAAAGAAAAGGCCTGGAGCGGTACCAGAAAATCCTGAGATTAAGTAAGTCTTGTCAAGCGGAACCTTTAAAGTAGAAATTCACGCAACATTTCACGCATGATTTTATAGGAGTAGCGAAGATGGCCAAGAGCCAAAGTCAATTCCAAAGGCCAACGTTAATCTGGACACGTCAAACAACACGAGTGGAGGATCCGCAGATCTGTTAGGCTTAGGCTTTGGAGGTGGTCCTGGAGGAGGTAGCCCTGCAATGGCTGCTCCAGAAGTGTCAAATACCAATGGTAACGGATTTACGCAAGAACCAGTAACGAACAATCTGTCAAAGTAAGTTTAGAAATAATCTTGTTATTTTGCTCTTCATTTCTTATTTCTTTTCAGGTTTTATTGCAAGAATAATGGAGTTTTGTACGAGAACGAAACGATCCAAATTGGAGTGAAGACAGAATGTCGAGGCAACTTGGCTCGATTGGCTATCTTCTATGGCAACAAGACCTCGTTCCCTTTCTTAGTAAGTCATCATATACACAAAACAGTGTGTTCAAACAAGTTATTGATAAGCTTCTGAAGCAAAAAATTCGTAAACGATCAGAAAGTTACTTTGTAATATTTGTCAGAACTTGCTTGAACACCCTGTAGTAGTTTACCATGATACTTTTTTTTCTTTAGCGTGACACTAGAGTCACGAAAGAAGTACACGTACCTTCTAACCTTTCGAATTGGTCCAAGGAGCAGTGAAAGTCATTATTTTCATGTTACATAATCATTTCTAAACTTACTTTGTTCTTCATCCGTCATAATTTTGAATGTTTTGTATTGCAGAATTTCCAACCCAATGTGACATTAGGCCCCGAGTTGACCAATTGCGTGCAACTGCAAGTGAAAACTGTAGATTCTACGGTGGAAGCTGGAGCGCAATTCCAACAAATGGTTAACATCGAATGCACGACGGATTTTACAGCACAGCCTGACCTCAATGTTAATTTCACTTGTAATGGCAAAGGCCACAAAGTCCCGTTGAAAATTCCCATCTCGGTCAATAAGTTTATGGAGCCAACAGAAATGGACGGAAATAATTTTTTCGCACGTTGGAAGAACCTAAGCATGTAAGGATATTTCAAACATGATTTTAGCGTCAAAATTGTTACTTTTATTATTTTGTGATCCAGACCTGGCCAAGAAGCCCAAAAGATCTACAAAGCAGTATATCCCATGGACCCCACCCAAGTCAAGACCAAATTAATCGGTTACGGATTTTCAATTCTGGAAGGCATCGATCCCAATCCTGACAACTACGTTTGCGCTGGAATCATCCACACAAAAACGGTTCAAATTGGATGTCTTCTTAGATTGGAACCCAACAAATCTGCCAATGTAAGTAGTAGTGTCTGACACAGTGTTTGAAAATCACCCCAAAAGTCTCATTTTCGCAACAATGCGAGCGAAGCGAGCTAATTATACACTTTTCAAACTAAATTAAAAAAATGGACCAAATTCCCAAAAATGGATCAAAAAAATCCAAAACTCCAAAAATTCCAAAATTGAATCAAAAAGTGGATGATAATGGTGATTTTCAAACATTATGATGAAAAAGTGTCAAAAGAAAGCAGGTGGCGTCTGAACTGTCTGCTTTGATTGTGACTGCAATTCTTATTTTTTTATCGGAAAAGCGTCAAGAAAACGTCTGTAATGTCTTCTCTCTTTCTTACAGATGTATCGCCTTACAATCCGCACGAGTAAAGACAGCGTGTCCCAACATATTTGCTACGTTCTTTCGGAGCAACTTTAAGAATTTTATTCCCTTACTTCCCTTCCTCGTAAACTACATTAGCAAGGATACAGTTGACTACACCTGAGATACTGCTGATGCTGGGTACACATATTATCGCGATGTCACGTTACTGATTTAAAATCCGCAAAAGAAGATGAAGAAGAAGAAGTCGATCCTGTAGTCTCTTTATTATTGTATTCCGGGCTTCTATTTAGTACCACTACAGAAGATTAAGAACAAATTAAACTCAAGAGAGACGCAAAAGCAAGATGATTGTACCGATGCTGATACTGCGTCTGATCATGCGTGAGCTATCGTTGCGATAGCGGCATTTTTGTTGGATTGTTGAGAAGAAGTCGAGATTTACTGACTACTGCAAAATGAAATGTTGAATGTATGCCGGTCAATAAAGCAGTGCGTTTATACATAAATTATTCTAAATTCTTCTTTTGACTCGAAATCTCGTGAAAACAATGGGAAATCGTTTATTGGGGAAAAGTTATTTCAAATTCCATACTGAAATTTTTGACACTTGGTTTTTGGCAAGGAAATTCAATAAAAGTTACTTTCCGGATTTTGCTTTTCTGGCCATTGTCGTCGTCTTCGTATTGTAGAAATGGATTCAAATTATTCTCGATGTAAGCCTTCAAGGCATAAATCATCCGCTGTTTTTTTCTCAAATCACTTAGACCTCTCAAATTGACGAATAAATCCACTGATTTGGCAATGGACTTCAATTTTTTCATCGGCATAGATTCCAAATCATCAAAAGTAATTTTGGTGCCTTTATGATACAAATAGACTTTTTCTTCAAATTCTAGTTGATTATCTGCAGAATTCGACATTTTTTCAAACTTTTATGTTGACGCGTTTTGTTTTGACGCGTTTTTTCGACTTTTGTTTTGACGCGTTCTATTTTCACAAATTTTTCAATTTTCGTTTCGGCGAATTTTTTCAGCTTTTGTTTGGGCGAATTTTTCAACTTTTATTTTGACGAACTTTCTGGGAAACGTTTTCAATTTTAGCCAATAAAATTCGTTTATGTTAGTCTTATAAAGTCTAAAGGTTTATTTTCAGCAAAAGACCAAGAGGGTACATGAATCCTCAAGGATACGCAAGAGTAGCAAAAAACAAGATTATTGGAAAGAAGTCATGTTCAAGGGCTTTACAAGTGATCAGTGCAGACAATAAAGAGATTATGAGTGGAAAACTAGAAAATCGTTCTTCGTAGATAGGGAGTGGTATAGAAATGGAAGCGAGCATGCAATATTATTGTGCAACTTCGTAAAGGCTGCTCCTTGCTTTGGCCTTTGATTATTCTAATCGAAATGGGACCAGAAGGAGGACTACTCTTCGTTATACTCTAAACTTGGTTCCCCTCGGGCTTTGCTTTCCCATCGAAGGTTGACCTAATACACGAGTTAGTCAGCCTTCTTCTTAAAAAAAGGCCGACGACCGACTATTCCTCTTTCTTGTTCTACGCCACAGAAGAGTAGGTGCACAGTGGTTGAAAATCGTCATAAATGTCTCATTTTTAATTTTCACTTTTCCAAATTCTAATGAGGATTTTTGGCAAATATTTTGAAATGAGACTTTTTCATTGGGTTTTCAAACACCGTGGCATGGACTGAGGAAGGCCAAAAAACCTTTCAAGGGACGTCTTCGGTTAGTCTCTGTAATAGTCTCGAATATTGAGGTCTTCATGTCTTGCAAGTAACAAAAAGTAAGTAGAATCTAATAATTTGGCTAGGACATATTGCACAAGACAATTTTATCAAAAATACAGTCATACAATACAAATCTATGTTGTTTTAGTAGCAATGGAACCGCTTGTAGCGGTAGCAAGGTCCGCTAACAAGGTAACGAAGTGATACATAGATACTTAGTTAGAAAAACTACACACTCTGCCAAAATTACAAGTTTTGTCCAAAAATTCACTTTCGATGAAATCACCTCCAACTATGAATTTGAATTTTCGCGCTAAAATTGAGAACTTGATTTTGAGACAGTGTGACCTACTTACATACTTAGATCAAAAACAAATGAGTGACCAATAGGGTGTCCAAGCAAGTTTTGGTTACGTATATAAACAATATTCACAAAGCGAACAAAGCAAGTGAATTTTTAGTTGGAATCCGGATTATAGCTTTTTTTAAAATTACAAATTAGAGATGACTTTTTGAGAGAAAAATTCTCAAAGTCAGAGTTCGATACTACAAAATCAGCGCTGGTAGGCTGGCCAATTCTGCCCGCCGGGCTGCTNGATTTTGTAGTATCGAACTCTGACTTTGAGAATTTTTCTCTCAAAAAGTCATCTCTAACAACTTTTTTGTGTCCTCCAATAAAGAAATACCGAATTCCGATTAGGCCTGACTCCCGAAAATTCCTGGAAAATCTAGTTCCCGAAAGTTTCCGGGAATTATTTCTAGTTCCCGGGAATTTACTGTCGAAAAAGATAGTATCCAAGTTGAAAATCATTGTAATTTGTCAAAGAAATGGATTTTCTCTCAAAAATGGGATTTTTATTTTATTTTTTATATAGTACGTTTTAATTTCCTGGGAATTCCCAGGAATTTCCCCGTTAGATTTTGAGAATTTCCCGTTCCCGGGAATGAGAATTGTCCGGGTAATTGACAGCCCTAATACCGATTATTTTACCAGTTTTTGACAATTTTATAACTAATTTACTACTTGTGATTTGGTAGCCTATCCAAAACTTTCCTGGACACCCAGTATTTAGTACAATATTCACATAAAAATGACCTACATTTGACCCTCTAAAAAGTTGCATATTTAGAATCTTCCTCTTTCTAACTTCTATTTCCAATGCAGTAGTTGAGCCTTTTGCACACTTACTCTACAGACTTTTAGACGTCGCATGCACTGCTTACTTGAAACTATTTTTCTTCCGGAGTGGCTTGTGACAGACACCCAATCAAATTAAGAAATTTTTTAGTTCTCACAGATGGGTCAGTCAGGAAAGGTCAGTGATGAAGATCTTTCCAAATGGTGGGAACAATTGGGTGAGGACTTGGAGCTCCGGATCGACCCCGAGTATTGCAAAGGACAAGGGGAATTATTAGTGGAGTTTCCCACCGGAGTCCGGATTAACCAGGGCGGGAAAATGAAAGTCTCGGATGTGAGAAACGCACCAATCAAGATGAAATGTTCAGCATTGGCGGCATCTGGAAACGCAGATGATTTGTACTTGTTGATGATGATCAATCCGGATGTTCCAAGCTTGGAAAAACCGGTTCAAAGGTAAATAAGAAAAATTGCGATTTTGAACTTTTTACGCCAAAAATTAACAGTAGAATCTAGTTGAATTTTCCGATTTTTCCCCATTTTCGAAGCGAAAATTGAGTGATTTTCATATCATTACAAATGTAAAATTGAAACTATCGAAAATAAAAATTGATTGGATTTTTGACGGATATTTTGATGATGAGACCTTGAATATTGAAATTGTTTTGCAAATAGCTTCTAAGAAGGAGGTACTGGTCGGTAAAAATGGACCTGAAGTGTTATAGCCAAAACATGCAACCCTTGTTTTTTCAGCCATTATGTCATCGAAAAGCAAGCCTGGAGCATTCTAGAGCTGATTTTTTGAGGCGTGGTTGTAGAAAACTAATTTCTATACCAGCTGATAGTTGCTGGTGCTGCGTCTCTGGTCTCAAGGGCACATTATGGCTTGATTGCATGATTGACAAGCACTAAAAAGTCATTTATAGTGTACTATACATCACAGCCTTTGAAAATCCTGCAAAAAAGTCTCATTTTTACAACATTCTCTGTTTTTGTTTACACAAATCGGGACGAGTTTTGGTAAGAGTCAGCTGTTGAATGGGGCATAATTGGCAAATCAAAACAAAACAAAAAAAGCGCGCGAAAATTCAAATTCGATATTTTTGTTGGTCCGGATTTAATCGATGTCTTCACAGGTCATGGTTACATTGGATGCTGTGCAACGTCAAAGGATTTCAACTTGAATCCGGCCGAGTTTTGTGCAATTACCAACCGCCAACTCCATCAGCCAATTCTGGTATCCATCGCTATGTCATTTTTCTGTTCAAGCAACAAGATCATCTGGATCAAGTGGCAGCCTATGAAGATGCGCGTCGTGGCAAATTCAGCGTGACGGATTTTGCCAAGCGCTATTCCTTAGGTGAACCTGTGGCAATGACGTTTTTTAGGGCGGATCGTCCTGGATCTCGAAGGAAATGAATTCCTCGTCTGATTTTGTCGTCTTCGATGATCTTCTTCCAAACATTTCTTTTGGACTCACTAATCTAGAATCTTATGCTTAAGCTAATGTACTGTATTATGACAAAATATCTCCTCTCCATTTGAATAAGATTTCTTAAAGGCTGCATGTAATCACTCCGTATTTGTTCAGTATTTCTTTTGTACTTTCCTATTCATTCTGACAGTTTTTTAGACCATTATAGAAATGCAAATGGATTTCTCGCATGAGAAGTCGTGAAGCTGAAGTGTATGATGCATCAAACAGGGAAAATTATATTGAAGGTACCAGGTGTCCCATCAAGTTTTAAACAAGAATTTATCAAAAAATCGCTAAATGTTACGAAAAGCGAAAAACTCGTGAAAGTTTGTTTACTTTCTAGCAAAGCAGAGCAGATCTCACTTCAATTTGACGAATATTTTTGACAAAAAATTTCAAAGTTCTAATTTCGCGCAGATTTGAGATTTTCACTAAAACTTGTTGGGACACCCTGTAGGTAAATTACTAACATTTTGTAACGTACTATTAAAATGCACTTACGAAAGTAAAGTAGAGCCAATCTAGATGCCTTGTCGTTCGTAGGATTAGGTGTGCTTTCCAAGTAATTTTCTCGTGATTTTCGTCCATTACCTTGAAACTCCGAGACATGTTTATCGCAGTCTTTATTGCATCGCTGCAAAAAGTGGTTGAAATGGTAAACGCTACTATTTTGGCGCACCATAAAGTTCCAAAAATAGACCAGCAGTCTTTTTAAAAAAAGGCTGGCTATTCTCATTGGCCTTGAAATGCAATTCTCTAATTGAGAAAGGCACTTGTCGGATTACATGGAGGATCATGGAGAGGTCAATCAAAGTAGTACGTCACAAGCCTCACAACTATGCACAGCAGCTTCCTCGAGATGACTTTCTGATCTTTAGAGTATCAGAGGAGGTTTTTTTAAAGAATGACAACATGTTGTCAATGCTTGTGGCAATGTTTGAAGAAGGCCAAACGTAAAAGAAAAGTGTCAGGAATGACAGACACCATGTCAACTTACACGAATACTTCAACAATGCAACAACTAGAAGTGCCTCCAGAGTAAGTACCAAATGGTCCAACAAGTTTGGGCAACTGATATACTGTAATTTTAGGGATAAAAGTGATGAAATGCCACCAAGAACAGTGACTTTTGAAGAAATTGTCTTAGCTTCCAAATTGGTTCGATGGTGGCGTAAAAAACGAGCTTCGCTCCGTTGGAAACGTGCTGGACGAAAAGTTCGAGCTTTGAATTCACTCACCACTTCAATAGATTCCATGGAACTCCGGGGAAGAATCGGCGATGCCATCATCGTGTCCTCAGAGGAGGCCGAAAAACTCCAAAGAGCAATTGAGAGAACCACTCGCCAAAAATTAGACTTTCAAATCAAATCTGGTGATATTGTATTAGGACAATTTACAAACTTACCGGAGGTTGGCAAGCCCAAAATGAATGGTACTGAATCTCCTGCAACTTTGGGACATCCAAAACGTTCCCGAAAGAATTTCTCAGTGGGCCATTCAATAGTAAGTTAATTTCAAGTCGGTCACGGCGCGGCACGGCGGCGCGTCACCGCCTAAGATCAAAACAAAAACAAAGTCGGCCATGGCGCGGCACGACGCCGCGCTACTAATTGGGGAATCTTTGCAGTTGCGGAAACAGCGAAGACATGACAAAAAGGGACGATTGGCCGCATTAAGAAATTCTTCGGCATCAAATTCTGCGGGAAAAAGAAGGAGGCGAGGTAGCCAAAATGTATCTTCCATTAGACCCCATTCCGCAGATGAGCTTTCCAGAGGACGTATTATCACACCAATTATCATCATCTCAAAACCTTGATTTATGGAAATAAAATTGAAAAATTCAACATTTCCTAAGTTTTGATTAACGCAACAAATTGGAAAAATTCACGCAACTTTCGAACTTACGAGATTATCGTGCGTAGATAGAAAGGTTGCTTTCGGCGGGAAATTCAAAATTCACCTTGCCACTACTATGACGTCACAAATAAAATCAGCCAATGACCTCTCTTCATTTCACTTTATCGAGCGCCCATTGGCTGAAATTGAGGAGAAGGCGTCCTTCATTAGCCAATACAAATTTCGTCCTTTCTTGCGTTACCAGAATTTGCACATTTTGGTACAAACAAATAAAAAGCCAATTCAAGTTTTGGCTGTTTTGCAAAGAAAATTGAATGATTTTAGTGATCGACTGCTCAAAAACTCTTTGTGACGTCACGAATCTAAAAGTTGGCCAGTTTCCATCTCGTAGAAGAAGCAACTCGAGGTAAATTGTGAAAAGTGAAACAAAGATCAAAGAACAACTCGACATTGAGACCCAAAAAGTGGAAGAAAAAACAAAGGAAACCATGGCCATCGCCAATGGTACCCTGGGCAAGATCCCCATTTCGTCGGCGGGTAAGTTTGAAAGTTCTGCCACAGCTTTCCTCTTCCTGGTAGAAAGCCAAAGAAAGGCCTTTCCTACAGCGACGAAGGCTTTTGTTCTTAATTGTTCTTTATGAGGCTTGAATTTTGATTAAAATTATGATATCCAAAAGTACGTCAAGCCACGGAATTAGTAAGTGTTGAAAGTGATTTGTTTACTTTTCCTACTTTTTGGTTCCCCGTCAAAAGTCTTCAATCTATGATTCAAGGCCAGTTTTTAATCAATTTTTCACTCATTTTTTTTTTCAGGCCTTGTAGAATTAGCCCATTCAGAATACCAAGCTGGGGATTACGAAAACGCCGAGAAACACTGCATGCAACTCTGGCGCCAAGATCAAACCAATACCGGAGTTTTACTTCTACTCTCGTCCATACATTTTCAATGCCGTAGATATGACAAGTAAGTTGTCAAGACACACTAAAATCCAGTTTTGATTGGAGATTCTCATCTCTTTGTCATTTTTGCAGATCAGCACATTTTAGCACATTGGCCATAAAGCAAAACCCGGGATTGGCAGAAGCTTACAGCAACTTAGGCAATGTTTTCAAAGAGCGAGGTCAGCTTCAAGAGGCTCTAGATAATTATAGGCACGCGGTGCGACTAAAACCCGACTTCATTGACGGATACATCAATTTAGCCGCTGCGCTTGTTGCCGCTGGAGACATGGAAGGTGCCGTACAAGCTTATGTATCTGCTCTCCAGTACAACCCTGTAAGTAACCAAAGAATTTTCACAAGAAAAATAGTTAAATTCTAAAAGTTGGATTTTTTCCGGCAAATCGCAATGTTTGTTTGGATTTCACGAAGTAACCAAATTATTTTCACGAGAAAAATTGTCAGATTCTGAAACTATTTTTTAATCTTCCAGGATCTCTACTGTGTACGAAGCGATTTGGGCAACCTCTTGAAAGCTCTCGGCCGCCTGGATGAGGCCAAGGTAAAAGAAAATTGCCGCGACGTGTGCGCTTAATTTTTTGGTTGTTTTCGTCTGCGTCGGATAATCGCGACGCTTACGACATCTTTGCGAAAGGAAATTTTTTGCGGCCTCAGACAAGTTGCGCGTGACAAAGGTCTTGGCTGGAATCAAGTCTGCATTGGTTTCATCCCCTTTCGTGCCAAAATCTGGGGCCTTTTACCTAAGAGAAATTCGAGGAGTGATTCTCTTATTTTTCGAAATATTCATTAAGTCATCAACATTTCTGGAGTCTGAAAGAGTTTTTAAAGAAAACTTTATAATGTATCGCTAATGGCGACTTTATTGTTTACAAAGTTCACGATACAGCTGAGTGTGCAATGAAGGATCAAAACTTGTAAAGAACACGCGCTTAGCAAGCGAGTTTTTGAAAGGCAAGTTTTGATCCTTTAGTAGTCTTGGAACCGTTCAGAGAAAAAGCAGCGCAAGCAAGAATTCCGTAAAGGCTTCAAATTATTCGGACTTGTGACTTGAAACGAGTTGCTAATTGCCAGCCTTTGAACTTTAATTAGCATAACATGGTCTTACCAATGAAGGTCGTTAAACCAGTACTTGAGGCAATGCCGGTTGCCCCTTGGGTGGTTACTCCCCTGGCCTGCCATGTTCAATAATCCAAAAAATGGGCCAGCTTCGGCGCGCTATTTTAAAATCTCTTGATGGCTAGCTTAAGCTGACCCATTGGACGCGCAAGCGGCGAGCTGTGCAAAGTTAGAATCAGTTGCTCATCCGGATCATTAAGAAAGCGTGAACAATGTCATCGCTGACATAATTGAGGAATCCGGACCAACTGTAAAAGTCTCTTTCTATGCTCAAGTTATGGATCGAAAAATGGATCCTAAGTAAATTAGAAAGCATTGAAAGGGACTGTCAAAGGTGCGCTGACAGGTGTTTGTGTTCTCGGTGCTTGATGGTTCTGATCATAGGTACCTTCCAAGACAAGGGGTTAGTGATTTTGCCTCACTGATCGTGCTTGTATCCAAAGCGCTGCCAATGCTGCGAATGACTGCGATGCGCCGCATAATTTTCGAACTTAATCAAGCGTTCTCTGCGGCCTTGGCTGTTGTACAATCAGCTCTATCTGAACAATCAAGTACTTGTCTGTACAAGACAGGAATTCTAAATTGTCATAATGCTTGCACATCAAAATGAAGATTTGTCTAAAGTGAGATTTGCAATGGAATCTCAATTTTGTAAGAATCATTAAAGAATTCCTGACTTTATTTCTTAGTTCAAAATCAATGCTTGAAACACAAGCTAGAAATCGGCTCCAGGAATGGACTTCACACCTTATACTCTTACTACTTCCTGCTATCTGAATAACAAGACTTTCCAAACCAAAAAACATTATACCCAAAAAATCATAATTTCTTAATCTCGTAGAAATCTATTAAGTTCTCGTAGATATTTTTCTCCCCCTTTTTTTTAAATTGTAGATTTTTGATCTAATTTCAAACTACACTTTTTATACATTCAAAGTTGATTTTTTTTTCCAACTTCACATTTGCTTGCTTGATTTGTTTTTCTTATACTGGGTGTCTCATCAAGTTTTGGTCAGTGGTTTACTAAAAAAAAAAGTTTGAAACTTTTCAAACCATAAGCGCGAGCAAAGCTTTAAAAAGTTTGAAAATTTTGAAAATCTAAGAATTTTGAAAAAATAATAATCTTGAAAATCTAAGAAAAGTGTAAAATAACGCGAAAACGTGTTAAATTATGCAAAAAGCGTAAAATTACGCAAATTGGAGAAAATTGCTGAACAACAAGAACAAGATTTTAAAGATGTGGAAGCGCGAGCACCTTGCGCTTAAAAATAATTAGGCGAGAAAAAATT
>LT727944.1:88866-139827 GCA_900157175.1 Oithona nana
AATTGCTGAACAAGAAGAACAAGATTTTAAAGATGTAGAAGCGCGAGCAGCTTGAGCTCGCGCTTGAAAATAATTAGGCGAGAAAAAATTCGTGAAAGTTTATTTACGTAAAACTCCCTTCAATTTGACGAAATTTTCGACAAAAAATGTTCAAAATTCCAAAACTTGTTGGGACACCAGGTAGAGGCAAAAGGACCCTTTTTCTCTTTATGTTCAATCACTTGTCTTAGGGACAAGATGTCATCTTTTTCTTTCTATTCTCTTTTCTATTTTCTGCTGCATTCTTTGATTTTTTTAGAAACCTTTGCTTGGCCTCGAACCTCCTTTTACTATTTGGAGGCCATTGTCCAAGACCACCCTGAACTTTGAATGCGAAAAGAAAACGGGCAAACAAAATGACCACTAATCACATTTATTTTTGTTTCTCTCCCCACTTCTGGTTGCGAATCAATTTAGATTGTCTTCTCAATGGGGATTACATCAACTTCAACTCTGGCTTCTCCAGGATGAAATCACGTTCTTCCAGGACTACTTTATGATGTCTAATTGTGATCATTCGTAAGTGTTTCGTTAGCAGGTGCCCCAATATGTATACTGCAAGGTATGGGAAGACAGTACGCGCTTGATTAGAACGCGCAGCCCTGAGGCTCGAACGCGCTCGCTCGCGCGCGCGCAGGCGAAAAAACCAAGCGCTGCTCTGACCGCAAACCGCGATGCTCGCGCGCGCGCTGAACCAAGGCAAATCACATGTGTCAAAATCGTGGACCTTTTATCAAATATAACAATGCTTTGAAACCTAAATTAAAAGTTGAAATTCAGGTCAAAATCAATGTCGATCTGAACTCAACTAAACAGTAAACGATTCACCAAACCTTTGATCAATTTGTCACGAAACCTACCAATGTCTCATTAAAGGCATTTGTAGTCGTTTCACTCAAGGCAGAAGGCAAAGTTTTCCACAAAGGCCATGTCTACGTCTCGGTTTATATTACTGCTGCTGCTGCTGTTGGCTGCGTTTTTTATTTCATTTTTTAATGTTCATTTCCATCCTAAAACAGGAACTAATTTTACTTTTTTTTTCTCTTTTTCTCTCTTTCTCTACTTTTACCCCCGAATTCCCACTTGTCCTTATTACCTACCTAAAGGCTTGCTACTTGAAAGCAATTGAAACCCGACCAGACTTTGCCGTCGCCTGGAGTAACTTGGGATGCGTGTTCAATGCCCAAGGCGAAATTTGGTTGGCTATTCATCATTTTGAAAAGGCCGTCGCCTTGGATCCCAATTTCTTGGATGCATACATCAACTTGGGAAATGTTCTCAAAGAAGCGAGGATTTTTGACAGGTAAAAACCACAAAATGTAGTCATGTCCGTCATGACACAGTGTTTGAAAATCACCAAAAATGTCTCATTTTTCATTTTTACTTTGCTTTTAAAATTATTTCGTTTTAAAATATTTGGATTTTCACTAAAAATGGCAAAAAAAAATGTGATTGTCAAACTGCTGTCTTAATTTAAAGCAAGCAATTTTCATCGTAATTGAGAGTCCCTAAAAATAGAAGGCTGATTAGAGCCCTAAAGGCCACTTAGCCTTAGGGATGAGCAGCAGGAGAGAATAGCGCTTCGTTCTTCTCCTGCTGCTTCTCTGTAACCTTCAAGGCTTTCAGTCTTCTTTTTATACTCGAGATGGAACTACAACAAGTCGTTGTCTTCACCGTCATTCATATTCCAAGTCGCAAAATTTGCACACACAAAAGACCCTTTTTAAAATGGTGCATTTCCATCAAAAACTTGGCCTTCAAAAGGTCTGATTTCTTATCAAGACCTCCCATTTTGACTCTAATTTTTCATGTTTTTTACAGAGCTGTTGCGGCTTATTTACGAGCACTCAACCTGAGTCCAAACCACGCAGTGGTCCATGGGAATTTGGCATGCGTTTACTACGAACAAGGGTAAGTAAGGTCACAAAGGCCAACACATAATATCATCCTCGGCCTTCTAGATCCCACTATTTTTCAATCCTGATATCTTCGATATCCTGAATCACTCATACCTCTACGATAGGAAGTGCACTTTTTGCTGCATTGAGGATTTACCTTACTACGTGGTTTCCCAACAAGTTTTGTTTTCTTATATGGTTTCAAGCACTTTTTTGGACTATTTAGGAGTTTTAATCTCATGAAAGTTAGAGAAAACACCTCAAAATGTCATATAAGTTGGAATTACAATTTTGGAAATTTAGTAAAAAAATTCGTCAAATTGCAGGGCCTTCTGAAGTGTTTAACGAGAATGTAAACAAATTTTCACGATTTTTTTTCTTCTTTTGAAATTGAATGCTCCCTGAAGTTTAAGAAAACTTGTTTTTTCCTATCTGAAAAACTGTCCAAAACTTTCTATGACAGCCTGTATTTTTCATACTTAGGCCTCCTTCGAAGGTCAACCCGAAATTTTCGAGATCTATTGGACACAATTTGCATTCTTTTACTTTTCTCTTTCAGACTGATTGATTTGGCCATTGACACCTACAGAAGAGCCATAGAATTGCAACCCAATTTCCCGGATGCCTACTGCAATTTGGCAAACGCCTTGAAAGAAAAGGGACTGGTTCAGGAGTCCGAGGATTGCTATAACACAGCTCTAAGGTACAAATTTTCAGTCTAAAGGTCAATTAATTTTTAAGCCAACTTTTTGTTACTTTAGGTTGAGTCCCAACCATGCGGATTCCCTTAATAACTTGGCCAACATCAAGAGGGAACAGGGCTTCATTGAACAGGCCACCGCCTTGTATTTGAAAGCTCTGGAAGTGTTTCCGGAGTTTGCAGCGGCTCATTCCAATTTGGCCTCCATTTTGCAACAACAAGGAAAACTCAATGAAGCACTGATGCACTACAAGGAAGCTATCAGGTAATTTTTGCATACATTTTGCATAGCGCGAAAAAAAGGTGTATTTTTCGGGTTTTACCACACTGTTCGAAATTTTCATTTTTTGTCCAAAAAATAAACTTGTCAGTTTTTTGTGGGTGAAAAACTCGTGAAAATGTTGAGGTTTTGGACTTTTTAGCTGTTGACAACTTTGATTTCACGAGAAAAATTGTCAAAAAAATATTGGGTGAAAAACTCGTGAAAGTATTGGGTTTTTGTCAAAATTGAATTTTTGGACAAAAATTTGACTTTTGTAATAGTGTGTACCTGGAGTGTAAACTTTCTTATCGCCGGCATGATCTTTTAAAGCTGTAGCTTCTGTTACTTCATTGTAAGCTGGAGGAGGCATAGGAATTGCTGTATCACTTGGTCTAGTAGCTTCTTCAGTTGCGTTGGGAGGAGGCATGGCAATCACAGTATTTGATGAGGCTGCAGGCTCTGCTACGACGACTTCTGGACCCTCCTGGGAAATTAAAATATTTTATAATTACAATTTGAAACATGAAATTTGCCAGAAAAAAATCTAGGACGGAAAACTCGTCAAATTGAAACAGTCACTTATGTATTAGTGCAAAACCACGTCAATTTGACGAGATATTTTTTCAATTTTTTTCAAAATTGGGAGAACCTTACCTTTGCCGTATCTTCTTCGTCGGCGGCGAATCCCTAAAGAACACAAAAGGCTGATTAAACAAAGGCCAAAGACCACAATTCAAACAATGACCCTTATTCCCAACATAGAAGATGATGCACTTTTAGACAATAAAAACTCACCTCAAAGTCTGCCAAATCCGGAATGTCATCTTCACCTTCTGGTGCTTTTGGAGCACATTTTCCACAACAGAAACCGAAACAACAACAACAGCAACAACATCCGCCAAAGAAACAGCCGGTAAATAGGCAACAACTCCAGAAGACACATTGGAACCATCCAGAGGAAAAGGTCATAATGGTGTCAACAAAGTCATCTCCGAATTGTTCGGCAAAATGAAGACCTAATGAACCGTGCTTGTCATAGACTGCGCGTTTTTTCTCATCTGACAAGATGCTATTGGCCTGATTAATCTTCTTAAACTAGAATTTGAATAAGAAATGCATGAAGATTGAATTTGAATTGATATTTGGAATTACGGGTTGACCCAACAAGTTTTGGATAGGAAACATTTATGAAAATCTCAAAGCCTCGCGAAATAAGAATTTTGAATTTTTTTTGTCAAAAATTTCGTCAAATTGAAGGGAGATCTGCACTGCATTTCTCGGGAAATCAAAGTTGAATTTTTGGACAAAAAATGAAGATTTCGAACAGTGTGATAGCATTGAGTAAAATGATACTTTTTTTAATTTTTTGTGGTCCTTGGTCCAAAAAGGTATCATCGTGTGCTAGAAAAGATTTACCATTTTGAGTCACGATTCCAAATAGAGAGGTTGCCAGCAAGAAATGTAATTAGGATTTGTGATAAATGGAACATTGTGCTGTCATTAGCTAGGGGAAGTGGTATTTGGTCTCCAATCCACCACTATCACCACCACCACAATCCTCACTTATACACTATCAACAAATTGTGTGGAATCTGTGAAGTTGCTGCTGCTGCTGGTTGACATCAAATCTAACACAGAAAAATCGTGACAAATGCAATCAAATCGTCCTTGCCAAAGGCATCATAATGCTGACTGATGACACTTCGATTATTACAAAAACTCGAAAAACGAAGATGATGATGATCACACTGTTCGAAATCTTCGTTTTTTGTCCAAAAATTCAACCTTGATTTCCCGAGAAAATTGTCGATTTTTTCGGGTGAAAAACTCGTGAAAATGTTGTGGTTTTGGACTTTTTAGCTGTTGACAACTTTGATATCACGAGAAAAATTGTCAAAAAAATAATTGGGGTGTAAAACTCGTGAAATTGTTGGGTTTTATCAAAATTGAATATTTGGACAAAAACTTGACTTTTCAATAGTGTGTTACCAAGGCTTTCTAATCTTCATATTTGATCTTTGGTAATTCTTGGTTCCCATGCAAGTAATGTAGATATAGGGACTCTAAAAGATCTTTCCAAATATTCTTGCTGCCAATTTGCTAAGTGCACTTAAAGATAATCTTTTACTTTCACTCTTAGGATCCAACCGGCTTTTGCCGATGCCTACTCCAATATGGGCAACACTTTGAAAGAAATGCACGACGTTTCGGGTGCTTTACAATGCTACACTCGCGCCATTCAAATCAATCCGGCGTTCGCCGATGCCCACTCCAATTTGGCCTCCGTTCACAAGGATTCCGGAAACATTCCGGAAGCCATTCAAAGCTACCGCACAGCCTTGAAATTGAAGCCCAATTTCCCCGACGCATTCTGTAATTTGGCTCATTGTTTGCAAATCGTCTGCGATTGGACGGACTACAACTCCAGGATGAAAACCTTGGTGACTATCGTGGCTGAACAGTTGGAGAAGAATCGGTTGCCTAGCGTGCATCCTCACCATTCCATGTTGTACCCCTTGACGCATGAATTCCGCAAACAAATTGCTCACAGACACGCTCAGTTGTGTCTGGAGAAGATTTCGATCCTGCACAAGAGTTCTTACAAGTTTTCCAATCACTTGGGTCCAGATATGCGTATCCGTATAGGTAATTTTACTTACTGCAGACTTAACAAAATAATCATGGAAAAAAGTCGTGAAATTTACATAGTACAAAACTCCTTTCATTTTAACGAGATTTCTTTTTGAAACTAAAGTTGATTTTCTCTTGTAGGTTACGTCAGTTCAGACTTTGGAAACCACCCGACATCCCATTTGATGCAAAGTATTCCTGGAGTCCATGACAGAAGCCGCGTGGAAATTTTCTGCTACTCTTTGGCACCGGATGACAATACCACTTTCCGACAGAAAGTTTCTCGCGGAGCTGAACATTTTATCGATTTGAGCCAAATTCCCGATAATGGCAAAGCTGCAGATCGGATTCATGCTGATGGAATTCATATTTTAGTCAACATGAATGGGTACACAAAAGGAGCGCGTAACGAAATTTTTGCCTTGAAACCAGCACCTATCCAAGCCATGTGGTTGGGTTATCCAGGTAAAAATCTCAAATTTTGCAAAAATCAAATTTTGCAAATTTTTAAGGATGAAACAATTTAGCTTGAAAATCAATGATTTATTTCTCTAAGAAGACCTGAAATGTTTTTGAAAAAATCCGCAATTTTGGGGAATTTTGACATGGAAAATAATTTGTTTATTTTTAAAGGTACATCTGGAGCACCGTTCATGGACTACATTATCACGGATGCCCAAACCTCTCCTATCACTCTTCAATCCCAATACAGCGAAAAATTGGCCTACATGCCCAACACCTTCTTCATTGGAGACCACAAGCAAATGTTCCCCCACATCAAGGAGAGAATCATCTTGAAAGATCATAAAGTCGACCAAAATGGTGGACACGTCAAAGATAACGTCGCTGTGATCAACACTATCGACAAACGGTCTATTTTAGAGAAGGCAGATATCAAGCAGATTTCACAAGTCTCCATGGTTGACGATGGAAACAAGGAGATGGAGGTCGAGGTCAAGGTGACCATCGCACAATTGCCCACAACTCAACCCATTGATAGGTACTTGATTTTTTCGATCTGGACAAAAAATTCGTCAAACTTTGTTTACATTCAAGCTTTTTAGGCAAACTCCTTTCATTTTCACGATTTTTTGACAAAAATTCTAAATTGCGATCCTTTCATTATAGCATGATTCAAAATGGCCAAGTTCAAACTTCTGTCAACGGTTTGACGTTCCAAAACGGTTTAACGACCAATCTGCTGTCGGCCAAAGCTGCAACAGGAGAAGAAGTCCCAGAACAGATCCTGATCACATCTCGGCAACAATATGGATTGCCCGAAGATGCCATTGTCTATTGTAATTTTAACCAGCTTTACAAAATTGATCCACCTACGCTGAAAATGTGGGTGAATATCCTCAACGCAGTGCCTAATTCTGTACTTTGGCTACTGAGGTTTCCTCAGGTAATTCAACTTTATAATTTCAAGATTTCAAATTTTTGACGGAATTTTTTTTTCTTCATAGGTTGGCGAGACCAATATTTTAGTAGCTGCACAACAAATGGGATGTCGTAACGGAGCTATCGTCTTTTCAAATGTCGCTGCCAAAGAAGAACACGTCCGGAGAGGTCAATTAGCAGATGTATGCTTGGACACGCCCCTATGCAACGGCCACACCACAGGCATGGATGTTTTGTGGGCGGGCACTCCAATGGTGACATTAGCCGGAGAAACCTTGGCCTCTCGAGTGGCCTCATCTCAACTTTTGGCCTTAGGGAGTCCAGAGTTGATTGCCAAGGATCGCGCAGATTATGAAAGCATTGCCATCAGACTTGGTACCGACAAGCAATTGTAAGTGTCTGGAGATGATCATCTTTAATGACTCGATAATTAACTATAATTAATCTAATTACAGCTTGATTGGCACCAGAGCCAAAGTTTGGAAGCTACGAATTGACAGTCCCCTGTTTTGCGTCAAGACATACGCTCAAGACTTGGAGAAGGTCTTTAGACTCATGTGGGAGAAATATGCACGCGGAGAGCGACCGGATCATTTGACCTCTTTGACCAAGCTACCAGCTGTTTGCTAAAGAATCATTTGATGTCTCCTCTCTTTTATCTTTCACCATCCAGAGTTTCAAGATGGGAAAAACTATTATCACCTCAAAATTCATTCAGCTTCTCCCAACTACTTCATATATGATGATGTACATAAAAACATAAGATTGCTTGTGACACTCGAAAGAACACGAATTGTGAGGGTGTACCGAGTAAGATCATGCGAAATATACGTATTATAAAGGAAAAAGTACTTGTCAAGCATTTTTCTAGCACCGCCAAAATTGAAAAAGTCGAGAAGGTTTTTCACTTCTCCGCTTGAAATCAAAAAGTGGTTGGTTTGGTCTACCGTCTTCTATAAGCGCGCCTGGACGTAGTAGAATGAGTAGCAGCAGGTACCTTTTTACGTGTGCGCCTTTTGCCTTTGTACATAAATGCGCAATACGCCATCTTGGTTTTTTAAGACGCACACACTCAAACAAAGAGCATAAATTCAAATAAAATGGAAATTTCTATCCATTTGAAAAGCGCTCCCTGATTTTTCCGAGCGCCGCTCGCGCTCTCAATTTTTTTTCTGAGCGCCGCTCGCGAGCGGCGCTCTTTAATACTCTGACTTTCACTTGCATTTGCAAACAACTTATCGACTTCTAGGGCCGCGGTGCCTAGGATGCTTGCAGTTAGCACTGAAATTCACTTTCAGTCTTGTTTTTTTTTTTTTTTAGCATCCATGGATGGTAGCAATTGTGAAAAAGATTGAACCGGATGTTGCACACTGCAGTGCTTCCTTGGTCGCACCCAAATTCATCATCACAGCCGGCCACTGCTTTAACGATAAACCAAAAGAAGCATTCGAGGTTGTGCTTGGGTCAGATTATTTATCACAACTCCCATTCAATATTCAAACGTACCAGAAAAGAATGAACATTGCTAAACTTCATATCCACCCAAATTATATTAAAGAAGGAAAATACCATGACTTTGCCATAATTGAACTAAATGAAGAAGTGACGTATAGTAAAGGAATTTTCCCAATCTGTTTACCACAAACAGAAACTACACCTGAGCATATCCTGTCACTGTCAGGTGATTTTGTGGATCTAGTTGGCTTTGGAAAAACTGGGTATGTACCTATACTATATAGCATACTCAATTCTGGATTGAAAATGTTTATATTCCTTTTAGTTTGAACGATGGAAAAAAGAACCAAAAGCTACGATTTGCCTCCATTAAGATCTATTCTCAACTACATTGTAACACAGAATACCAAAAAGAGATTAATGAGGCAAACGTGTTTAACAGCAGCATTCTATGTGCCGGGTCTAGGGTAAGAAAAAAAATGAACTAAAATATCAAATTTTTTCCATTTTTTTACTCGCATCATAAAATGAGACTAAGGTAATGATTGTTTAGATTAAAGGCATTGGGTCGTGTGGTGGTGATTCAGGCGGCCCTCTTATGAAATTCGATGATTTTGGACAATACTTTGAACAAATTGCTCTGACCAAAGGATATGGTAATTGTGGAATTTATCCTGGAATGTACACCAGAATTGGCGACCCTACAAATTTTCGTTGGATGCAATCTGTGATATTTGGCAAAACAACTGCTGAAGAAGGTGATGATACATTTCAAAATTGTAATTTGTTTTACTGTTCAAATCAGTGAGTAATTGAGGTACTTTTGTTTTACAGTTGGTACAAAGATTTTGATTGCCACTGGATTCCAGCCAGATGATGGAAGGAATACTGAAGTGATTGATCTCGAAGACTCCAACTTTAGCTGTACCAAAGTTGAGCAGTTCCCTATTAAATTGTATGGTGCCACTGGTGGCTTGATGAATGGCCAAAAGCCTTTCATCTGTGGTGGATATGGTAATATCAATGGTGATTGGACCTTTTCAAAAGATTGTTACCAACTTAAGGCTACAATGGAAATAGATTGGCTTCAATTGAAATGTTGTCTCCAGATGCACCAGCACAAAGTCTTTCAGTCCAGCTGCCTACTGCACTTAATAAACATTGTCAAGTGCCATGGGATTCTGACACATTCTTCATTATTGGAGGAGATTATGGCTCAAAAAGAGATGAAAGTCATTTCATCAATGTCAAAACCAATCGAAGGACAAATGGACCAAGCTTAAATACTGCTAGAAGTGGTCACGCCTGTGGAGAAATGGATGTAAATGGAAAGTCTTACATCATAGTGACAGGTGGCCTCTTAAGATCCACTGAAGTTCTTGACAAAAACAATGTTGAACAAGGTTGGCAAAAAGGTAAAAACCTAAAGTTCTTTCTCAATATTTGTTTGCTTGATAACATTTCATTACATTTCAGGAGATGACTTTGACTTCCCAGTTTCCAAATATGATTTTCAAATGGTTTCATCTCCAGATAAGAAGACTCTTTACGCGATAGGTGGTATTGGTCCTGGTAGCAGCAACAAAGACATCTACAAATCCGATTGCAATAGTGATATCAAGTCCTGCAAGTGGATAAAATCAAACACAGAATTGAAGTATGGACGTGATGATTTTGTGGCAATTCCCATCCCAAATTCCTTGGCTGATAAGCTCTGCAAATGAATTACGTTTCTTAGAATAAAGTCAAGCTGAATTTGACTTTTTTAATGACATCATTTTTATGGACACAAAAATATTTTATTCACTATCTTCAGAACTGATTTCATCAGGTATCTTCCATTTGTCATGATCGCCCAAATCTTCTGCCTTTTGGACTAACGCTCTATAAGGTCCCAATTTGCGTCCTGCCGCATTTTGTACAACCAATGTTGGATTTTGCTTAACTGCATCTTTACCTTGTTGTTCATTTAAACCAAAAATGAAGCCTAAATAGGAAACATCATGTGGACCACGGATTTCTAAAGCATTAGAAGCATCGGAACTGATAAATATCGACTTGGATTTGCCAACTGCATGATACGTATGTGCTTGAGCTAAAATGAAAAAAAAATCGTGAAAACACAACGGTTTTACACTGTATGGCTGAATGCCACTTGGATTTCACGAGAAAAATTGTCTTTTGTTTTTCGACACATAAAAATCACAAAAAAAGACCAAAAAGAGAACCAAATGCCCTTTAAATTACCTATAATTCTTCGCCTTAAAGTAGTATCTCGGATACATGGAGCATAAGGGATTTCGAAAAAATAGTCGCTCCGGACCAATTCCATGTACATTTTCCGATTCCAAAAAACGTCTTTGACTTGTTCCGGATTAAAACAGATAATGTCGCCTTTGAATGAGTTGCTTTTGAGCAGATTTTGCAGGGCTAATGTGGATTCAGGCAGAATGGCAATCAAGTCATAATCTTTGACATTTTCAGAATTGGCAATAAATGGCAGAAAATCGTTGTTGAAAAAAGTGATTGTCAATCGTTTAAGGATCGATGGAGATTTTCCTTTGGATCTTAAGTCTGGATAATCATCAGGTTCCAAGTCCAAGTTGGGAGCTTTGGGAAAATCTAACATTTGATTTGGAACATTTTCTAACTTGGCTTTTTTGTTTTGCCGACTTTTGAACAATAATTGATTTTGATGAACTTTCACGTTTATGGCCAATGTTTGGTAACCTAAACTTAGAGCTCTCTTGACGACTTCTTTGTAATTGCTGTCACTCGGAATGTTCAAGTCACAATAGCCTTTGCCCACCGGTAGCGACATTTTCCAAGAAAATTTCGATTTCACCAGATTTCACGAATTTTCAAAACTCACAATTTTCTGAAAATATTGCAGAATTATACAACAAAGTTTTAGGCAAAATATTTTTGTATTTTGATTCAATTATAGAGTTACTTAATTTACTTAGGTTTAAGACCTTAATCACAGATTTAAAAGTAAGTAAGAAGCAAATCAAGAGGGAAGAAATCTATTTTAACGAATTTTATTACGATTTCTTCAGGGTCCAGTTCAAGTTCGTCTTAAAATTTCGCTCCATTTTTCAAGCAAAATCAAAACAAAAACAATAACATGTGTTGAATTTGCTGAGAATCACACGAGATTTCAAAGAAAAAAATGAAAGCTCACAAAATTCATACTGTGCGGTTTTACAAACCCAAACCCAAAGCAATTCACTGTTTAACCTATCATGCCCAAAACAGACTTTTGGCCTTATCCCGAGAAAACGGCCAAATTGACATTTACAACTTTGCCAACCCTTCTTCCCCATTACTGCAACAATCTATTGTAAGCAAAGGCGAAGAATTCGACAGATCCATTGAAGCTTTGGCCTTTGTCCCGGATGGAAGACTATTTTCTGTTGGTTTGCAAGGCTTTGTATTTCAACACTTTGTCTGTTCAAAGACTCCGGAACGATCCCAAAGCACACCTGAATTTTGGCCAGTCACCTCTGGAGCAGCTTGGTGTATGAAATACAATGAAATCCGGCATAAATTGGCCGTTGGCACCGAAGAAGGTTTTGTGTGCATTTTTGACGTTGTCAAGGATGGACTCTGTTTTGACAAGATTTTTGATAAACAAGAAGGTCGAATTTTATCTTTGGATTGGCATAAAGATGGTTTTCATATAGGTAAAAAAACTGGGACAAAAAATTCGTGAAACTTTGTTTACGAATTCAATTTGACGAATTTTGACATTTTTTTTTCTTACAGTTACTGGTTCGATCGACACCATCCGGATTTGGGACGTGGAATCCGGACTTCCACTTCAAAGAATGTCAACGGGTCGACTAGAAAAGAACTTGGAAACGACAGTTTGGTCCGTAACAATTCTGAAAGATTTCACTATTGTCTCCGGAGATTCTCGCGGAAAAACTTCCTTTTGGAATGGCAAGACTGGAACATTGATTGACAGCTACCAATCCCATAAAGCTGACATCTTGACTGTGGCTGCCAATGAAGAGGAAAATGTCGTTTACTCATCCGGTGTTGATCCCAGCATTGTCCATTTCCAACCTTTGAAAAAAGGCGAAGGAAAATCAAAATGGATGAAATCCATCAACAGAAATGTCAACACGCATGATGTCCATGCCATTTTAGCTTTGGCTGGCACCAGAGGAATCGCATCCGTTGGTGTGGATGGCAACTTGTTCGTTGATGATCCAAAGTTCAAGAGTTTGAAGAAGTATCCACCGTTTCAGTGGGGAAACAATGTTTCGGTGGCTCCAGACGCTGGACTATTTGCTTTGAAGTATGACAATAACATCGAAGTTTGGAGTCTTGATAACAATGACGATCAACCTCCTACCAAAGTGCTTGACATCAAAGTCAAAGAAGTTGAATCTATCGCCAATTCGGCGATTGCTCCCAATGGTAAATTCCTAGCTTACAGTACTAAAGACAAGTTTAAGCTGCTCAAGATCTCAGTTGATCCACCAAGAATTGCCAAAGTAGACTTGGAATCCGGATTAGGCTCAGCAGCAGCATTGATGAAATTTTCCAATGACAAGTTGGTCTTGGCGGATCACAATGGAAACCTGAAAGTTGTTGATCTTATCAATGAAACTGTAGTACTGTCCAAGCAAACCAATGTACTCAGCCATTTAGACATTGCTAAAGATGCATCTAAAATCATCACTAGTGACTACCAAAACAACATTGAAGTCTTTGACTTGATCAATGACAATGAATGGAAAATCCAATGCAAAATCCCACTCTACAACGAAGCTCCAGTATCTTGTTTAGCTATGAATCCCAAGTCCTCAACATTGGTTGTCACCTACTCCAATCACCATTTTGTTGAATGTTGTCTTCAAACTGGCAAGTACACCAAGTTGACCAATACAATCCTGGAGAACAAACATTTGCTACCTAAAGAATGGAAAACCAAGCCGAACACAACCAAAGGGATTTTATTTCCACAATCTCACTTGGCCAAAAGTATGGTTGAGTCCAAGAATGATACTATTATCTTTTATGATGAGAAATTCATCAGTGTCCTGGACAGAAGTGTTGTTGATGACATATCCAAAGGAATATTTCCAACTTCTACAAAACAAGCTAAAGTTGAAGGTCAGAAGAAGAGTAAAAGTCAAGAAGAAATCGGTAAAAATATTTTGAGAATGTCGACTAAATATCAACATTTGCTTTGCTTGGCCACTTTGAAACCGGAACATGACAAAGATCCGACTTGTCCTCTCTTGGCCATTGAAGTCAAACCGGAAGTCCTGGAGCGGCAATTACCTCCCAGTTTGAAACAAAAGAAATTTGGTGCACATTGAGAAATAAAATTGTATTTCTAAACATTCATTCAGTTTTAGATTTAGGTTTGAAAAATCTTCTTGTAGGTTCCTCAATAAACTTCGTTAGTAAAGTAGCTGATAACAATGAACTTGAAATAAGCAAAGGTATAGCAGGCCATACTGGAAATGGAACATCTGGTTGTTTTCCTACCACTGTCATTCCTATGGAGAGAAGTGTCATGACGCGGCACGGCTCTGCACTGCGGAGCAGCGCCGTGCCGCGCAGTGCCGTGCCGCGCCACCACGGGCAGTTTACAGCATCAATAATAACAAGGTCAGATTCTTACCTATGTCACCAAAGAGAGCCACTTTGATCCAATAAATGAGAGGACAATGTATCAAATACAATGTCATTGAAATCTTTCCAAGAAATTGCATCGCTGAACTTCTAAACAATTTTGAAGCCCATGAATGTCCTTGTCCATCCAGACAGAGTCCAACAATGATCATCAATTGAACATAACATGCTGTGAATTGCATCATTCCACATGCCATGTTAGGTATGGCAAATAGTAAAAGTTTAGTTAAAGCTTCTTGACTAATTTCTTCTCCTTCAATGATTTCAATATCATTGTTTTCATAGCCCTAAAAAGATTTATTTGACTCTTATTTGTGAAATAAAATTAAACTTACTAAAGTAGCATAGATGGTATTCATCAAAGAGAAAATCGCCAATACAGTAAAGTAAGCAATGACATTGACATCTACTCTTCTTTTCCAGGAACTTGTCAGGTCTTTGTCATTGTCCTGGACTTTTTGAAAGAATGGGAAGGGAAGACTTGTGTCTTCAATGAAAGATAGTAGTTTGTTGTCACTCCATCTACCAATTCCTATCAAGGCAAACCATAAAACTTTATTATCAATTTTAAATGATATCAAAAGTCTTACTTTTTAAAGCATCAAGATCGCCATCTTGAATTCTTGTACAAAGGACACCAGCACAAATGCCCATGAAAAATACTGGTAATCTTGCCAGAGGATGTTGTGTTGATAGCCAATAATTGATAAGGAAAGGCATGGGAAAAGGGTTCAGATGTTCAGTTGGTATTCCCATAATGATAAAACCAGTTACCATTTGGAAATAGAATGATAGAGCCATCAGATTGGCAAGACCTTGATTTGAACAGTTTTGAGCAAAGACAAGTAACCTTGGATAAACTATGTAGAAGAATATCAATGTTGATACAGTCCATGCCGGTACATTTGGTGACAATGGGAACATTATCCAAGTTTGAATTAGTAAAAGACTTGTTGCCACATTAACTGGATGAAAGGTAGGATCCTCTTGAGAATATTGAGTGTAACCCAAAGGTATCAAAATCAATGCAACAAAGTAGCAAAAATAGTACACAGGTAAAATTCTGGCCAGTCTATTTTGATAAAATATCCATGTTGATTCTGAATTTGTCAGTGGTTTTGACCTAGCATGACTCAATGTTAGGCAAAATCCGGATAGAAGGAAAAATAGTGGATTTTGTACCTAAACAATCAAAGAATCTTTTGAATAGAAATAAGCCCCATCCTAAAATGTAAGGTTCTCTTACCGCACCAAGAATGTTGATATTCAATGTAGAACAGTAAAATGCATGAAAAATCAAAATATGCAATGCAGCCAAGCCTCTCAAGCCGTTCAGGGCTTTACTGTCAAAGACAACTTGTTCACCCATTGTAACTTGTTTCCAGACTAAATAATCTTCATTTTGCATGGATATATGATAAGGAATAAGGAAAAATACTAAATATTATATGGATTATCTGTTTGTTGACACTCATTCAGCAGTTCCCATCCCACAAGACAGGTTTCATGTGTGCAGGTGAGGGAGTACACGAAGGAGTACTCCTTACTTTACCACAATAGCTTCACAAAATCCAGCGCCAAAATGGGATGAGATTTGCAACAAAAAAAGCTGAATTTATTTTACAAAGTAAAGACAGAATTGATAGCAACACATCATTCCTTCATTAGCTGTTGAGTATGAGCCCAAAACTCATCCAATCTCTCTTCAGGTGCTTTGATTTTCAAAAGCCAATTGAAAGTAGAGGCATCAAAATAAAAACTTTCATTGATCTCATTTTTAGGTACAGTTTCAGTGGCCATCCAGATTGGACATTGGGCTCCCTGCTTGGGAGTTTTGCCCAGAAAAAAGAGTGCAGTTTGGAAACCAATTTTCACCCACCATACCAATCCATGAACAATGCCGGTATCAACCAGACCTGGACAAGTAGCGCAGATGATGGCATTGATTCCTTCCTTCTTGAACCTTCTAGCCATGATTCTTGTATAGAAAAGCTGGGCATGTTTAGAATAGGCATATTGAGTGGCAGTGTCATACTTGCTATGCCTGGCATCCAAATCAAATTTTTCAACCTTTTGCATTTGACTTGCAAGCATAAAAGCCAGAGATGATACCACAACAATCCTGGCATAGTCTCCATCTTGTCCACCTTTGGCTAATAAATCCAAAAGCTCCTCATTGAGGATACAATGTCCAATGTAATTGGTTGCCATAGTGATTTCATGCTTGCCATCAGCACTCATCCGCTTTTTGTATGGTTCGTCAGCAAATTCGGGACTGAAATCAAAAGTAAATCTTTTGTTTTGACTTTTGCTGGGTGATGGCGCGGCACGGCATGGCACTGCACTGCGTAGTACAGAGTCGTGCCGCGTTGTGACCCGTCAAAATCGACATCCATCAAAACTTACTTGGCAACTAAAGCTGCATTGTTGATAAAGACATGGATTTTGTCATGACCAGCCTTAACTTTGGCACAGAAGTCCAAAACACTTTCTTTGAGGGATAAATCCAGTTTGAAGACATCCACTTGAGAACCAGGCACTGTGACTTCAATTTTTTCCTTGAGACCTTCGGTTTTTCGGTTGCCAATGATGACTTTTGCACCTCTCCGGGCCATATCAAGAGCAGTCTCATAACCTAAAATATTTCTTTTTAAATAAAACTTGTTGGGACACCTGGAAAATACTCACCTAACCCTGCACTTGCTCCAGTGATCAGAACAGTTTTTCCTTTCATCGAATTTGTATTTGTAACAGTCAGAAAACTTAGATGTCTTCCCAAAACCACGAAAGCAAAAATGAGGACCAAATGCTTGAAGACCTCCGAGTATATGCATCCAAAAATCAAGGAAAAGAAAATGACACTGTTGATGCCTTGATTGAAAAACGACATTTTGACAAAAATGTAATGATTTTCCTTCAAGAGTCAATTGTTGACTGATAAGTTAGGGTACAAAAGTCTTAGCAACGGTGATATCACTGCTATTTGTTTTCCTTGTTCCAAAATTAGTCAATTATGTGGTACAGGGAGTAAAATTAAGGGGTGACTTGCAGTCTGATCTAGTGAGTTGTGTTTTATTCTGTGGAAAAGTCAACAGTGGAGAGTCTGAGAGACACTGCCATGCGCCATGCCTCGAGGGTACTGCTGTACTGATCGGTTTAGACGTAACAACGCGTGCGAGGAGAAGTGAAAACTTAGGTACAAATTGGGTGCACATTGCTTTGGTTGCTATGCAACCACTCATCACTTACTTGTGTATACATAATGAAATAAATTGTATATTTGAAGTTATGAAAATACAGATTTGTTTGGATTCGTTTTTGAATTTTTAACCCCTGTGCTTGGCTAAACACATGATCAGTATTTGCCCAATTGAGATGATTAGACACTTTTTGGTGAACTTCACAGACTTCTTTAGCGGATTTTCGATACAAAGATTAGAGCAAAGCTCCTTAGTGACTAGTCAGCATAGCAATCAGAAAAAATACTTAGGGGCTAAAGTGGGAACTTGGCCCAAACGGGCGGCCTGGTGAAGTGGTTGGTTGGTATTGACATATACAGGGGGTGTCTCAACAAGTTTTAGATGTGCTAATTGGGCAGAACAACCCAATAAGATTTGTTTGGATTCTTTTTAGAATTTTCAACCCCTGTGCTAAATACATAATCCGTATTTGCCCGTTTGAGATGATTAGACACTTTTTGGTGATCTTCACAGACTTCTTTAAACGGATTTTCGATAATTTCGATACAAAGATAAGAACAAAGCTCCTTAGTGACTACAAGTGAGCATAGCAATCAGAAAAAATACATAGGGGCTAAAGTGGGAACTTGGCCCAAACGGGCGGCCTGTGAATTGTGAAGTGGTTGGTTGATGTTGACATATAGAGGGGGTGTCTCAACAAGTTTTAGATGTGCTAATTAGGCAGAACAACCAAAATTGCAACAATAAGTGTGGTTGAGAGAAAAATCTTTTTTTGTGGCTTTGAAATAGGTTTGCTTATTATTGAAATTGATCGAATTATGTGGTGGTGGTGGTAGGTTCCGGAAATACCAAGGTATACGGATTATAAAGATTATAAAGTGTATTTCAATGTTTCTTTTCCTCTGAAACAAATTTTTCCTGTCGATAGATATCTTCGATCTCTTCCAATGTCAACCCAAAAGTTTCTGGCATGAAAAAGAAGCTGAATATCATTGTTGAAATGGCAAAACAAGCACACATCATAAATGTTCCATGAATTCCAAGTGTGTCAAACATTTTTGGAATTGATTTGACAAAACCAAATGAAATCAATGATTCAATGAAACCAAGAACACCAATGCCCAAGGATCTTGCTTTAACAGGTAATAATTCTCCCTGGAAAGCAACAATAATGCTCTCCCATCCGAGAGCTTCAGATGTGTAAATAAATAAGATAGAAATTATCGGAATCCATCCAACCATTGGGTAATTTTCTAGTATGTCTACCTCATGAATCAAATAAGTAGAAATAGATAATGAAAGCAGACCCAAAATTAGAAAAGCACCACTGACAAAATGTACTTTTCTTTTTTCCAAATTTCCAATGAATGGCAGGGTAAACACAGATAGGATTGCTCTGTAGGAGACCAAAAACGCGGCGGTCCAATAAGAATCAAGGGGAATTTTAGCTTCTAAAAGCAATGGCACAAAGAAGTATGTAAGGATTGTAAGTCCACATAAAAGCATTCCACCTATAGTCAAGACAAATAGTATACCAAATGGTATGAGAACACTTAGGTCAAACATCATTTTGAGTTTATCCTTGATAGTAGATGATTTTTCAAACCCATCTTGGCTCAACTTCTGGTTCGCTAATATTCGCCCAAATTCTTTTTCGATCACATCCATGTTATTAACACCTCTCAATTTGACTAGGGCATCTTTAGCCTTGATCTCTTTATCTTTTGCTATGAACCATGTTGGTGATTCTGGACAAATCATAAGAAGGGCAAAACTTGCAATTGGAAATATTGTCGTAAGTCCAATTGCATGTCTCCAAGGTAATAAAGCTCCTAAAAGATGAGAGACTGCACTTCCAATATCCCAGCACAAAACAGGAAGCAAAGCAGTAAATCTCCTCACTTTAGGTTGACTAATTTCACAAGTGTACAAAGGTGCAACCACAAGTGCAGAAGTAGCAGAGTGTCCTTGGATAAATCAATTAGAAAAGCACCACTGACAAAATGTACTTTCCTTTTTTCCAAATTTCCAATGAATGGCAGGGCAAATACAGAGAGTATTGCTCTGTAGGAGGCTAAAAATGCAGCTGCCCAATACAAATCAATGGGAATTTTAGCTTCTAGAAGCAATGGCACAAAGTAATATGTAATGGTTGAAAATCCACATAAAAGTATTCCACCAGTAGTCAGGACAAAAAGTATACCAAATGGTTTGATAACACTCAGGTCAAACATCGTTTTGATTTTATCCTGGATCGTAGATAATTTTTCAAAGTCTTTCTGGCTCAATTTATGGTTTGCTAATATTCGTCCAAATTCTTCCTCGATTACATCCATGTTATTTTCACCTCTCAATTTGACAAGCGCTATTCTAGCCTCAACTTCTTCTCCTTTCGATATGAACCATGTTGGTGATTCTGGGCAAATCAAAAGAAGGGCCAAACTTGCGATTGGAAATATTGTTGTAAGTCCAATTGCATGTCTCCAAGGTAACAAAGCTCCTAAAAACATAGACTTTACAAAATTATCTACATACTTAGTTAATGTATACCCTGTCTGTATACCTAATAGGTAAGAGATTGCAATTCCAACATTCCAGCATAAATCAATAAGCAAAGCTGTGTATCTCCTCACTTTAGGTTGGCAAATTTCACAAGTGTACAAAGGTGCAACCACAAGTGCAGAAGTAGCAGAGTGCCCTTGGATAAATCTGCCTACCATAATCATGTTCAAATCAATTGAAAATGCAGTCATTAAAGTTCCAATTAGAAAGCAAATACTGTCTGTCATAAGTGATCTGCGACGTCCCAATTTTTCACTTAGAAGTCCACCAAAGATTGCTCCAGATAGGCTTCCTATCTCCAAAATACTTGCTATCCATGACCCATCATCAGTGGTGATTCCAAAACCAACAGTGGGGTCCTCTAATTGAGGAATCAAGAACCCAGAAGCAGAACTACTGATTCCAACACAGACTAGCATCAAGTTTGCTCCTATTGCGCAAGTTATCTACAACCAAGAATAGCTAAAGATTAAAATTAAAATACTTACAAACAGTCTTTTCATTCTTACTTGAAAATTCTTTTTCACTACCCTTTCATTGTCTTCTGACAAAAGCAAAGATGCGTTTTCATTCATATTAATGTAATGTGTAACCGGGAGCTAACTTGTCTCAAATGAGATAAAATTGAACAATCACATCCTATTCTTTAATAAGTCTAGACCTTTTTTGCAGTAAAATTGCAATCCAATTTTGCGCAAAATTGAACAGCAACAATCTATTCTTCTCATAAATTTTGTTTCAGAGCAAAAGAAACATTGAAATACACTTTGTACAAGCAGAATACAGGATGCCTTGATGCGTAGGTTGCGTGACTTATCGGAAAATCTTTGCGCAAAATAGGATGGCAAATTTTCCGACAAATCAATTTTTCTCTATGGATTTTTATCGTCAAAGATTTTATCCAACATGGAAAATAGTCAGAAATACTTTTTACTTTTATTTTTGACAATTTTGAGCTTAAAAATTGTGATTCATCATCACAAGAAAAGTGGAGAAATTCAAGGTATGTTTTTTTCTGTATTTCAAATCATCGTTTCTTTTTTGAGTGTTGCTTCAAGTGACATTTGTAGAAGAATGCATTGAAAAATTGTTTTTGACATTTGTCACAAAAGAAACTTTTGTTGGGCAGCATTTTTTGCGAGGATGATTTTTTCATAATTTGACTCTTCCATTTTTTCAATTTTGATACTTTTTTCTTTGGCAGTTTTTCAGTAATCTTTGAAAGAGGAGTTTGTACTGCATTGTAATTTGGATAACAAACTTCCATTTCAAGACCAGAATCTTGAAGTTCAATTTGCGTTTCTTTGACAGATTTTGGTAATCCTAAAAGAGTTTGAATAGATTTTTCCAAGTTGAAGTCTTTTGTTTCAAAGAAAGAAACAAAATCTTGTGGTTCGGATTCTTGTGATTGGTCGCCAGGATTTCTTTCCGGATTTTCAATCTCAAGTGATTTTTCAATGGAATTTTCAAATTCACTTTCGAACTTTTCAGTATCAACAGAATTATTCTGGTCTGCTTCGATTAAAAGAATTTCGGTTGAATTTTCACTTTCAATTGATTTTTCTTCACAATTTTCTAATTTGTCAACTGTCGTTTCTGACATCTCCGAAACATTAGTCAAAACTTCAAAGTCTTTTTTATCAGGAATTACACTTTGCAACAAATCAATAAGAATTTCTTGAACAAACTTTTCCTTTTTCTGTCTTTGATCTTTCATCACTGCATCAATCATCAAATCCACCATAGGATTCACAACAAGAATTTTTTCTTCCTCCAACTTTTCCTTTTTCTCTCTTTGATCTCTCATAACTGCATCAATCATCAAATTCGTCAGAGGATTCACAATAATTTCGGATTCGGAATGAAATTTTTGATGTTTTTCGAAATTCTTCTGATTTGAAAATTGTTTATGACAAACCTCACATTTATACTTCAATGAAGTTTTTGAAAGTCCATTTGAATGGTGACTTTTCACATGTGAAGTTAGTTCTTGCTTCAAATTGGTCTTGAATTCACAAAATTGGCAAGAATGACGAGTTTGCTTCATGTGAATTCTTAGATGATGTTCTCTCAAGGATTTGATGGTGCTGTAAAATCCGGAACATAACGAACACTTCACTTTCTTATTTTGGTCAATAGTAAGAGGATCAATGGGATCTTCAGTTTTTTCAGTAATTTTATCATTCATATCTTCGGGAGTGATGAATAATATTTCTGTAGTCTTCGATAAATTTGGGGATTCCGGAGGTGTACTAAATAGTAGATCTTCTTGGTCTAATTCTTCAATTGGTATAGGTGCACTTGGAAGTGTGAATTCTGCTGTTTTTGGTGAAGTTTCGGGAGTGATTTGTGATGCAGGATCTACAGTTTCAGGTGTGGATTCACATGATTGAAGTACAGTCTCAGAAGTTTCACTTTCGACTAAGGTCAAAGCTTCAAAAATGTTCAATGTTAGCTTAGGTTTTTTTGAATATGAATGATCCATTTTTACCATGTCTTCTTCCAATGATGAAGTATTTGAAGTTGTATTGCTTTTGGATGTATCCTCGTATTTCTTAACTGAATTCATTGACGTATTCACTATTTTCTCCATGGAATTCATATCAGAATTCACGTTTACATTTTGCAAATTCTCTTCGCGGTTGTAAAGGTCAAAGTTGGCTTTCATGGTTTCCGGATCATCCGACGGATGTATTTGCTTGTAATGTCGCTTTATATCGGCCCACAAATTGCTGCGATAATTGCAAAAGACACACTTGAATTTGGATGTAGAATCCACAGAAGTATCCATGACATCGACTTGGTTCTGGGTTGAGTTTGTATCTGGATCAGAATTCACATTTACGTTTTGCGACTTATCTTCTAAATGACATTTTGCTTCATGCATTTCAAAAGCCAAATGTGAAATGAATAATTTACCACACTGTTTGCAACTCCGAGTGACATTGGCACAGATATTGACTTCCTCGTGTTTCGGATGTATTCGCTTGTAATGTCGCTTTATGTTTGCCACCAAATTACTCTGATAATTGCAAAAGCTACACTTCAATTCGAAGGTAGAATCCACAGAAGTATCCATGACATCGACTTGGTTTTGAGTTGAGTTTGTATCTGGATCTTCAACTGTATTTGTATCCAATGAATTCACTATGGATGTATCAGCATTTTTTGTCACTTCTTCCAATAATGAAGTATTTGTACCATTTTTGGATGTATCCTCGTATTTCTTGATTGAATTCATCGGTGACAACGTATCCACGATTTTCTCCACGGAATTCACATCAGAAGCTAAATGTGAAGAAATGCTGATGTCACATGTATCTCGAGTGACTTTCTTATTTTTCAGATGTATTCGCTTGTAATGACGCTTCATATTTGACTTAAAATTGCTGTGATAATTGCAAAAGCCACACTTGAATTTTGAACTTTCTTCTTGGTTTGGAGTTGAGTTTATATCCGTAATTTTGATTTCATTTGTATCCACTGTATCTTCAGTTTCAAAGGTATTTTGAACATCTACTGTTGGTGTATCCGATACTTTTTCAATTTCTAACACTTTGGTGAGATCCGAAACTTCGGTGAGATCCGAAACTTCATTTGAATCCGTTGTATCCATATCTTCAACAGAATCCGGATCTTCAACTTCTTCTTCATCGTCAAATACGTTTTGAATTGAACTCAAATCAAAACCAAAGAATGGATTTGGCATAAGTTTCTTTTCTGAATGATTTCTTTGGCAATGTTTCTGGTAATTCTTCTTACTGTCAGAAACATATTCACACTTGTCACATTGATATTCCAGATGACTTTTCTTATGGAGTGTAAACAATCCTGGAAGTTCTGTTTTGTATTCACACAATTCACATTGTTTCAAAGTCCTTGAATTTTGTGAATGCAATTTGATTTTGTGTCTTTGAAGTAAACCAGGTAAATCCGTTGAATAGTCACACGATTCACATGTGAATTTTCGTTTTTTCACTTGATTTGATCTTGGTTCAGTTTTGGACCTATGTTGCAAAGTATGTTTTTGAAAAAATCCTGGTAAGTCAGTTTTGTAATCACATTTGTCACATTGATATTTCTTGGAATGTTTGTCTTTGACATGTCGATTCACATTGAATTGAAGTCGACTTTTAAAGTCGCAAAATTCACAAGTGAATTCTTCATTTTGTTGGTGATTCTTTGAATGTTCATTCAATTCATGAAGGGTCGTGAATTTTTCCAAACATTGAGAACATTCTTGAAAAATCCTCACTTTATGAACTAAAAGTAAATGTTGCCAAATGGCACTTTTCGATCCCAAAGTCAACTCGCAAAAAAAGCACTGATAATGTTCATCTGCCAAATGCTTGACCAACTCTTCAGGCTCCACTTGAAGATCACATAATTGACAAGATTTCAATGAAGTTTCTTGTTCTTCAATACCTAAATCAAGGACTTCTTCTTTGATAGAAACTGTATTCACAATTTTGATGTCCATTTTGGATCAAGCCTATGACGCTACTGAGCAGGTTTTTTGTTTTGTTTATGTTCAGCTGATGCTCGCTCTGGCTAGGCCAACAAACGCTCGCCCGAATTAGCGTCAAAATCGCACGCTACTGACACGAGAGTAAATCAAAACAAAGACAGGAACTTTATTTTTGCGTTTTTAATTTACTGTATTTAGGCATAGCTATCATCTTCACTTGGACTGTCCTCCACAACCTCTTTATAGTCAAGTTCAAGTGCTGCCAGATCTTCCCTAGCTTCACTGAATTCACCTTCTTCCATACCCTCAGAGACATACCAGTGTACGAAAGCTCTTTTGGCATACATAATGTCAAACTTAAAGTCTAAACGTGCCCAAGCTTCACAAACAGCAGTTGTGTTGGTCAAGGCGCAAACCGCTCTTTGTACCTTGGCCAGATCTCCTCCAGGGACAACGGTAGGTGGCTGATAATTGATCCCAACCTGAAATTTTGCCATTTTGACAAGTTTTAGTGAAAATCTCAAATTTGCGCGTAATTAGAAGCTAATTTTTTTTTCGAAAAAATTCGTCAAATTGAAGTGAGATCTGCACTGTTTCGTTAGAATGTAAACAAACTTTCACGAGTTTTTTGCAACATTTAGCGTTTTTTTGCTGAATTCCTGTCTAAAACTTGTTGGGACACCTGGTATACCTTGAAACCTGTAGGACACCAATCGACGAATTGAATTGTCCGTTGTTTCTTCAATTTAGCTATTGAGGCGTTGACATCGCGAGGTACAACATCTCCGCGGTACAACAAACAAATTGCCATATATTTCCCATTTCTCGGGTCACATTTGACCATTTGATTTCCGGGTTCAAAACAAGCGGTGGTGATTTCATCAATTGTCGTACGTTCATGCGTGGCTTTTTCCGCGGACACTACGGGTGCATAAGTGACCAAAGGAAAGTGAATTCGAGGATAGGGAACCAAATTGTGTTGGAATTCATTCAAATCCACATTTAAAGCTCCGTCAAATCTCAATGAAGCGGTGATTGAAGATACGGTTTGCGCAATGATCCGGTTCAAGTTGGTATAAGTTGGCCGGTCAACTTGCAAGTTGCGCAAACAGATTTCATAAATTGCTTGGTTATCAACCAGGAATGAAACGTCAGCTAATTCCAAGCTTGTATGAGTGGTCAAGACAGCGTTGTAAGGTTCGACAATGGCGGGTGCCATTTGGGGTGCGGGATAAATAACGAACTCCAATTTGGCTTTTTTGGCAAAGTCGTTGACCAGTGAATCCATCAAAAGGCTGGTGAATCCGGATCCAGTACCTCCTCCAAATGCGTGGGAGACTATGAACCCCTGAAATAATCAATGATTCTTTTTTAGGAGTGACGTCACCAATGATATCTTCAAACCCGAAAATACCAGTCTTGACCAGTACAACTAAAGCAATAGTGAAGTCTAGACAAAAGAAGATTTTGATAGCTTCATCATGGCGTTCCGGATCGACTTTTTTGGGCGACTTTTTCTCACATTATCCGAGTACGTATTACGTTTATGAGCCTTTCAAATTTTTCAAAGACAATGATGGATCCATTGCCAACATCTCTAAAAGTTTGAATTTGCTCAAAAATCTCTATGGTTGCCAATTTTTTCGAGCTTCTGTCAAAGAATATTTGTATTTGAAGTACAAAGACAAAGATCAGCAACGAAAATTCAACGCTGATCCTTATGATCAATGGAGCAAATGTTCAAATAGTCCAAATATTGTGATCAAGACTGTCAGACTAAGATTGGAAAGTATTGAAGAGTTTTTACTTGATACCAATTTTTACTTGATACTTTTGGTACGAGATCCTAGAGGAGTGAAGAATTCCAGATTGAAACAGATTTGGTGTAGAATACAGCCAAAATGTATTGATACATCTAGTATTTGTACAGATTTGAGTTCTGATACAGATGCAATTCTGCGATACAAAGTCAAATATCCTCAAAATGTAATGCTTGTCAGATATGAAGATTTGACTTTTAAGCCATATGAAACTGTGTATAGAATGGTGGCATTCCTACAATTACCAACTGATTACACCAAAATCAATAATTACTTGGCATTACATACAGGCAAAACGCAAAATGGACAGGATGTGAGCAAAAGTGAACTCTTACATAGATACAAAAGGATATTTGGATACACAATGCGTCAAAATCCTCTAAAACAAGTCTTCAAATGGACTGAACAATTGAATCAAACGGATATTGTACAAATTGAAAATTTATGTGCTAAACCCATGAATGTTTTAGGTTACAACACTTTTCAAAACAATCAAACAGACTTGAAAACTTTAATCAAATCATCTGAAGTTTAGCCCTAGCTGAGTCGGTCAACAGTGTTTTGTTTACATTCAGCTGATGCCTCAGCTGGCTAGCCTAAGAAAAGCCGGCCCGGACATTTTAAAAAGCGCACGCCACCTGACCTTACCTGCAAACTAGCACAGTTATCCGACATAGCTCGTATTTTATCCACAGTGACATCAATTTGTTCTTTGCCAATAGTGTAATGGCCTCGAGCATAATTATTTGCTGCATCTTCCTTGCCAGTGATCATGTTACTTGGATGAAACAAATCCCTATAGGTTCCAGTACGGATCTCATCTATTACAGTGGGTTCCAAGTCAACAAAGACAGCACGAGGAACATGTTTTCCAGAACTGGTCTCAGAGAAAAAGGTGTTGAAAGAGTCATCACCCACTCCCAATGTATCATCTGTAGGCATTTGCCCATCCGGATGTATTCCATGCTCAAGACAATACAACTCCCAGGATGCATTGCCCATTTGGCATCCTGCTTGACCCACATGGATTGATATGACTTCTCGCTTAATAAAAATCATATAAAATGATGGATTTGAATTTGAATTTTCATAGCTTACCATTCCCATGATGATGTTAGCAGGTATGATTGGATGCTCTTAGCTTTTCCAATGCTCTTGCCTGACTAAAAGCAAGTCCAACAGGTAGACTAGGAGAAAGTTACATTCAACCTTCTCTCTATTCTTCTATTCTAACAGGGTTGTGGCCTACATTATCTCATTGAATTGTCTACAACAAACAACTCCTTTGGTAGTACAGGGTGTTCCAACATATTTGGAATAGGCTAAAATCAATGTTCTGTAGCTCAGAAATGTTTCCAAGTGAAGCGGGCTCCGTTTATGAAAAGATGTATTTTAGCGCCAAAAAATTGCTTTTTGAGCATTTTTTTGCTAACTCCAAAATGAAAATGGCATAGCGCCAAAAAATTGCTTTTTGAGCATTTATTTGCTAACTCCAAAATGAAAATGGCTTCTATTAAGCAATTTATCTTTATGTAATAAATTGAAGAAAAGTTACTTCAAAGAAGCCATTTTCATTTTGGAGTTAGCAAATAAATGCTCAAAAAGCAATTTTTAGGCGCAAAAATACATATTTTTGAAAAACGTTGTTCGCTTCGTTCCAATCTTGTTGGGACACCCTGTAGAACCAATACATTATGTATGTACTGTCAAAAGGCTACTATAGCAAACATGGCCTTTTCAGACTATTGCCCCCCTGCCTCCCCTACTTCAAAGGTACTAGTGCAACAGCCTGTTTTGAAACACAGGAGATCTATTGTGAAATCGGTATTGTGAATTATTTAGTGAAAGGCCCTATTTCCTTTTGCGTGCTGTGGTAATACTGAAAGTCATAGATTTTGATTTCTGGTAATCATGCAATCATTCATAACATGTGAAAGCACCTAAGAAAGTGAAAGTAGATTTTCAAACACTGTTGATGAGTCAGAAGTTCTTCCAATTATCTAAAATCGTTACTATACCATAAATGTTAACACTTGAAGTGCTAGCTTGAAGTATCTATGGAAACGGACATGGTAGACCCCAACAAACATTCATACTGTAATGTACAAATAAGAATAGATAAGACATTTTTTTTTTCAATAGAACTTTTTCGTTTTTATTTTCAGATGTGGTTTTTGGAAGATCTTAGGAGGATAATCCATTCATGGCATTTTTTTCTTTCTTCTTCTTCTTTTTCAACAATCATATAAATAATGGTTTTATTTTTTTTTTGCTCTGCTCAGTTTGTTTTTTAGTAGCTTAGTTGATTTCTTTGCTATGGCTTTCATTTTTAAGATAGTTTTTCTAAACTAAAAAGTGGTGGCTGTTTCAAAACCTGTAATTGTATTTAGTAAAGTGTAGTTAGTATTTTGTGGGTTTTACTGTTGTCCTTTCAAAGCCCAAGAAGACTCAAAATATTTTTTTTGTTAATTTTTTTTCAAAGTTTGTTCAAAGCATAAGTTTCAAGATTAGGAGGAGGAGTGTATTATTATATCACTTTTTTGGATCTAGAGTGAAGAAACTTTAACAGTGAGTGGACTAAAAAGGAAGAAAAAAAGTTCAAGCTTATTTAGTAACAATGTTTTGTTTGCCTAGCACTCATATTTTGTTGCATTACTTCATAGCTAAAAAACAAACAAATTTTTTCATGATGAGCGACGTTCAATTTTACAAGAATAATCAGTTTATCACTTGTGTAGTAATGTGTTTAGAACCATCCAAGGCTTTCAAAAAGCAAATTCTTCATGTCAAACTAAGATTTGCTGGTAGACCAAAAAGTCGAGTGTCAGTGAGACGGTCTGTTAATAATTGTTAAATAGTAACAAGATCAAGAGACTGAGAGACAAAAATTAAAATGTTGTTCAAGCATTGTTCATATCACCCATTCACGATCATTTTTCTCTTTCAATTGATCAGTACGATCCATCAACCATTTGGTTTCGGTAGTCAAATCGAAATGGTCTTCTTTATTTTGATCCAGAAGACCACCGTGACTTTTCCGCCGTTTCTCGGCCTTGAACAATTGGTGCTCAAAGAGGTCCAAATTGCTGCTATAGCTGTACAAGTGGTCAAAGCGATCATCGAAACTGGTCAAGCTGGAACTGGATACAGAGGCCCTGCCCATCTGCTCCAAGTTGCTGATCATGATGCCGTTGCCGTAGTGATTGCCAGAGCCTTGGCTGGAAGTGCTGGATAGACCGGAACCGGATGAACTTCGGCGGTTGACGGTTTTCATGGAGGTTGCGGAAGTGGAGCGGGTCGCCGTCTGTTTCCAGCGAGGTCTGTTTCTTCCACAAGTACTTGAACTTGTTGCTTGATTACTGTAATCAAAGTTGTTGAGCATCTTGGCGATGGAGGAGGACGAAAAGAGATTGGACTCAACCCTGGAGGCGGTGCCGGTCTTGGATTTGTGATTTATGACAACGGTACCTTTGCAAGTTTTGTGATTGCGATGTTGCGGAATGTGGGCGTGGGATGGGAGGTAGCTGCTCGCAGAATTCCGCCTCGGCAGGGCGTGGCCTTCATCAAACACACGCTTGGTTGGCCTCATCCAAGCGGGTGCACGACGGGGGTGAAACCACCTGCAATTGCAACAAACATTTGAATTTTCGCGCCAAAAATGTATCTTCTAAGGCGGCGCGAAGGGAGGCCGAAGGCAAACCGAGCGAAGCGTCTTTAAATTATTTTTACATAGTCAACTTTTGGACATCATCATCAATGAAATGAAAAGGAGAAAATCCGGACACCATTCGCTTTGTTATCCGGATACCTTGGTAAATCCGGACACCTGCCTAGGTTTGAATTTGACTTACCTTTGTGGTCTCACCCCCGTCAAGCTTAAAATCCTCATCATTGATGGTAGCAATGGGCGCCGAAGGCTCTTCAACTTCAATCTTGGCCTTGCCTTGCTCCGTATTCTCGTTAGCCTTTTTCTGATCCAGATTGATTCGAAGACGAGAAGAACTGCCACTAGAGTTCAGCGAGGTTTGGGACGTGCCTGATAACGAGGCGGTAGTAGTTGCAGCCGAGGTCGGTGAAGTTCCGTTGCCCACCACAATGCTCACCTACAAAATCACGTTATCATCAGTGTCTAATCAAGCATTCTCAGACTCAAACTTTTCCACCCACATTCATTTGAGTAGCCTTTTCGCACATAAGACCTACTACATCACAGTGTTTGAAAATCATCCAAGAAGTCTCATTTTTAACTTTGCGAGCGAAGCGAGCAAAGTTGATAAAGATCAAATTATATCACCACGTACCATCTTATAGTCAACTCAGTCACGCAACCTCTTGCGATGAGCAAATTTGTCACCTCTCAATTTGGTTTGAAATTAAAAAAGTGAAACATTTTTCAGTTACTTTCAAAGAGTTTTTGTCTGATTTTACAACATTGTGCTGCTTTTAGTCTAAGAAAGTCCAACATAGAAAATAAAGAAAGCTGCTAATCTTTTTTTGTTTTCACTCTATTCTGTCTGGACTGTAGTAACTCATTGTGAATTCTGCGTTGGTGTCTATGAGGAGCCTTCCATTACCTTTGGTGTGGCTATAGTAGTCGTGTTGGCCTTGTTGGTAGTCACTGCTACATGGTCGCTGCCACTATTTCCAACGTCAGAGTTGCCACCAGTGCCTGTAGCAGTGATGATAGTCTCCCTTGGACCATTCTTGTTAGGTTCCAAACCATGTGAAACATCACTGTTACAAGAGGAGCTGTCGCTGACTTCGGTGGTAGTTTTAGAGTTAGTTCCGATGGGAGTTGGAATTTGACTGGAGCGGGAAGGTGGGCGTGGTTGTAAGGATTGTTCAGCTTTGTTAGTAGAATTGCGCCGGGCAGCTCGCGGGGAGGCGGGTGGCAGAGGTTGGCGGCGGACGACCGAGACGACACTTTGCGTGTGCTCGCATATTCTTCTGAACCTTCGTAAATTGCCTGTAAAGTAATGAAAACTCATCTTCTCTGTTGGGTTTTGTTAGCTCAATCGTGACTCTCATAAGAAAACCAGTGGGCCATGAAAATGAATGCTCAAGTAGAAAAGAAAGGAGTATTTCTTTTTACCGTAATGGCCATCTCCTTTTTCTAGGATACTGTACGGTATGCAAATGGACTATGGAGGCTGTTCTATATGGTTACTACTGTGCTTCTTTTTCTTCACAGTAGGCCCTTCTGATTGGATTGCTCTGCTGTTCTACTACATGACAAAGAGAAACAATACGATCGCTGCTGAGGCTGCATTATGGACTATGGCCAAAGCAAGAACAATAATTGGTTTCATATGCATTCATCTTATATGTAGTCATGCTATATCATATTGCTTGCTTCATTTCATCATAACACCCAGAAAATCGATTAAAGGAAACCATTTCATCCCCTTTTTTTAAAGAATTTCTATGGAAAATGACGTCATCAATGTTTTGACTGAGAGACGCTCAACAAATTATAACAACAAAAATTAGTGGTCCCCCATGGGAAAAACTCTATTTTTAGCATACCTGAGAGTAGTGTGAAGGTTATGGCATGTACAGTTCCCAATTCAGCCGAGTTCTCTGTAATGTCGCTTATGTTGACCTGCATTCGTACTTGTCTCTGAAACATGGTCGGAGTTGTCGTTGTCCCTCGCTTGTAGTCGAGTCTGAAGGACAGTGGCGAAAGCACACTATGCTGAAGATCCGTAATCTGAAACCAGAAAAAGCAGCCAATGAAAGCAAGCTAGAAGCAATGGCCAAAGTCACGAAAGAAGCTATGAAGGCTGATCTTTTTTTTTCAAAGGCTCTAGTGCTGCTCTATTTTCGGTCATTACCCTTGAACTACATTCAAAAATAACATGCCTATCAATTGTGTCTTTTCAAAGATTTGAGACTGAGGGACTATTTTTTGTCAAGCCTTGGCTTGGAGGAGTAAAAATATTTTGCACTAGAGCCCATTACTTTGCAAATGCTTGACATATGCATTTGTCACCACAGAAGCAGTGGCCTTTTTTGCTACCACTAGTCTTCTACTATAATGTCAACACTATAAGTCTTAAAAGAATGCAGCAAATTACCGAAAGGAAGGCTTGAATCAAATCAGCTTTAATGGACGCTAGAGGTTTTTCCTTGACAATAATGGTATAAGTTTCATCTCTGTCAGTAGACATCAGACTGCCAAACCAGGACCTTTTGGTCAACTCAGGCGAAGCTTCAGGAGTCTGAACCAATTCTTCAGCTGTAATGAATGAAAGAAAGGATTTATTTTGAGTGATGCTGCAATGTCAACAGTCTTTGAAGATCCCAAATCACTTACCTGCTTCACTTTGAAGCTTTCTTCGGTGGAACCTAGGCGAACCCAGGAAGTTGTTCTTTATTGTGCTTAACCTGTTCTTCCAATGAGCCATGGAAGGAGAGCCTGGAGTGGTGGATACAGAATCCGGTGAGTCTGAAAGATAGGATCAAGGTGATGCAGGTGCCATTCTTAGCTCAGATTTCAACTCAACCAACCGTGAAAGTAATTGATTAAGATGAGCATCATCTCTGTATCCAGGGAAATACCCATAGATTGCCTAGATGCCGCTAGTGCAGCAATTCAATTAATGGCATTTCTTTAGGAGAATTGGGATTTCGTTGGAAAATGGGGCTTTGTATGAGCCGATCATGCCATTATTTTACTACTTTCACTAATATCACGAAGGTTGAATGAAAGGAGGTATAATTGATGTGCTTACCCAGGTTGACACCAGATGGCGCTTGTGAGCAATGTTTTCCAAGTCTTGGAGAGTAAGTTGAGGACGAGGTGGCTGAAGTTGGGCGGCTACTACTATCATTGTGACTGACTCCACTGTTGTTATCACTACTGCTGTCTCGACTGTGACTCCCTGAAGATTGTTGGTGGGGTCGAATGTATCGGCTGAAACGAGGGGAGGGCAACGGAGATTCCGACCCAGCGTTGGAATTGTTGCTCGAAGTCGAATTGTTGTTGCTGCCCAGTTCACGGCCTCCAAAGTTGCTAATCATTGAAGATCCTGACAGTTGCCGACGTCTATTATTCCTATTTAAAATATAAAAAAAAAATTACAGGCATGTTTTATGGTCTTTAAAAAACTGAAAATAGTGCCCAGATAATCCAGTTTTTGGCATTTTTGCTAAGTATTTGTCACTTAAGCAAATTCCTTAACTGATTCCATTTCCCGTTTTTTTTACATGTCACAAAACTTACGCTGGACTCCTGAGACTGGCAAAAGGATCAATATCCTTCCTTCGGGGACTAGGACTGTAACACATGGTACTGCAAAGAAAAGAAGAAGAAGAAAGAGTAGAGTGACAAATCTCCTTCTTTTTGTGGGTTTTTTCGATCTTTCTTACTTGTAAAGTTTCCTTCTGGGAGCGATGGGTGATCCCTGGCTCAGTTCGGAATAGGAGAAGCCATTTTTATTGTGGGAATCGATTCGTTTGCGAGGGGGATCTTGAGAGCCACAACGGTTACGTACCATCACTTCAGTGTCGTCCTCAGAACTCGGTTTGCGTTTCTTACGGTCCAATAGCAAAAAGTAGATGACTTTTTCTGTAACGAAAAAAATTTCGGGCGTCAATTTAAAATCTTTATATTGCGTGAGATGAGCTTGTAAGCTTCTTAGAGGCTTTTAAATCCCTAGAGTGACCACAACATTTCTAGTTACCTGTGTTATGAAGCGGCTGAAGGAGTTCCTGCTTGAGCTTCTCCTTGTCTTTAAAGCACCCCAAGGAATTCATGGCTTTGACGACATCCTCGTCAATGAGCTCTTCCGAGGGAATTATGTGTGTCTGGACCACTTCCATCATGGGAGCTTCTAATTCCAATTCGCCTTTACTGCCCGCAGTCACCCAGGGGTGGCGATTGACTTCTTGCAACTAAAGAACATCAAAAATAAAAACTTCCGCTTTGTAATCCGGACACTTACATAGTGCCCCATATATATCAAATCACATTTGGGAATAGGATATATGTATCCTACATACTACAGTAATATGTGAGAGATAGACCCTAAAGATAAGGACATAAAGTACTAAGGAAAGCTTTGCAAAAAAAGATTTGTATGCAGCATTTCTCCTCTCTCTATACATACACATATATGCAATTGGTCTTCATTGTGTCAAAAGTGATGGACGACGAGTGGTAACGGCTTGTAAGTATGATGATCAATTGAGCTTTCCTTGATCATAACTTTTGAGAACAAAATTCAGTTTACTAAACAAAACTGCTGATNTCTTACGACACATTCGAAATCAAAATTCAGTTTACTAAATAAAATTGCTGAATTACTGATTGAACTAAACATTTTTGTGATCTAGAACTTATTTAAGCATATGTTTGATTAGTAACATTTTGTTGTAAAACCAATTTGAAATTTTTATGAAGCAGGAATTCACTACAGTGACCCGTGTTTTTTGAATTTTCGCTGATGTTTTTGACTTAAACGCCATCTAATCACTGTTGGCACTGTAAATCTGTTAATAAGGGATAAATAAGTCTTACCGTGAGTCTTTTGTCAGGATTGACCTCAATCATGCCCCTAAGAAGATTCTGACAATCGGGTGGCACGAAATGGGGTATATGAAAGTTGCCTCTCTTGACTTTTTCCAACAACTGTCGCAGATTGTCATCGTCAAAGGGAAGAGCTCCTACCAAGAGGGCGTAGAGGATCACACCGCATGACCAGACATCTGCCCGTCGGCCATCATATTTTTCACCCTACAATGAAGAGTCGACAATGTAAAAGTAAAGCAAAGTTTTTTCATGCAGGCATGAAAAAAATTATTCTCTGTTCTTTACCCGAATCACTTCTGGACACGCATAATGTGGTGAACCACAACTTGTCTCCAGCATTGAGCCTCCCGGTTGTAACGAAGCCATACCAAAATCTGCCACTTTGATGTTATTTTTGTCATCCAGTAACAAATTCTCAGGTTTCAAATCACGATGACTGCGAAAAACCAAATCAATTAATTACAAGCATATTGGTTTGGAAACTGCCACAAAAGTATCATTTTACGGTTCAAATATTGATTTTTCGAGCCTAAAGGCAAAAAACGATTTTCAAGTCCATGCCTTGACGAAGTTCGGTTTTTGACAACTTTAAATTTGACGAGAAAAACAAGACCAGAAAAAAATTTTATAATTCGCGAAAAAGCAACGATTTCCCAGTGTTCTGCTTTTGACAACATTAATTTCACGAGAAAAAAAAATCAAGGTCGGAGAAAAAAATTCGTGAAAGTGTAACGGTTTTAAGGTCGGAAAATATTCGTGAAAATGCAACGGTTTTGCACTGTTCTGCTTTTGAAGTTTTGACAACTTTAATTTCACGAGAAAAACAAGGCTGAAAAAAATCGTGAAAACGAAACGATTTTGCATTGTTTTGAACTCATTTTTGGCGCGAAATGTTCACAAATGATACATTTGTAGTGCTTTCCAAATACTGTGTCCATCCAGAATGCTTTTGAAAATGCAGTTTTTTGTGTTGCTTGCACAGCTTACAGCAAGCAGAACTATTGACCTTTTGTGCAATGCTTGGCAGCGATCGAGCTAGCAGCGCAAATTTGCGTCGATTTTGATGATGATGATGATCAACTTACCAAATGGAATGACTATGACAAAAATCCAAAGCAGAAATGATTTGTCGGAAAAATCTTCGGGCTTCTTTAGGCGTTAAACGTCCCTTTTTGACCAGGTAATCAAATAATTCACCCCCAGGGACATGTTCCAGCACCAGATACCTGTCATATCAAGACGATCTTTTAGAACCTTTTTTTCTTGCTTACTCAGCTAAAAAAATCTAAAGTTTCTTTGCTTTTGTGGCTGATGCCAATTTTCTTGAAAAGAAAGAAAGGAGGAAGAGAGTTTTCTCAATATATTGGAGAGAATGAATTATAAACTTTGTGAAGAAGAAAATGTTTGCTTTAACTTTCAGATTTTAGAGAAGAGCGGTCTTGTCTAACTTTTTATTCCCTAGCTAATAAGCTTCTAAAGTAGATGCTTTAGATTGTTTCGCAAAGTATCTGTTTTGCGCAGATTCTTCAAGTATTTTGACGTAAAATCTTACAAGTATTTTCTGTTCTCATAGACGTCATATAAGGCCAACACATTAGGATGTTCAATCAGCTTCATAATAGCGATTTCTCTCTCCACTTTTTGCAACACTGAATTGGTCAACTTGTCCTTATTGATGATTTTGATGGCCACCTTCTTGCCCAAAACACAATGCGTGCCCATCTTAACCAGTCCCGTCTGACCTTTGCCCAAGGTCTTTTCCAGCCTATAAGGCCCCACATACTGATGGGCCTCCGAAGTCGAAAGACTAGGCCCACGTTCAGAAGAGGTGCCAGAGGTGTTGGAAGGTGCCATACTCTTCTCACTATTGTTACTATTCTCAATTTTGGCCGACATATTTTCTTAGTCACGTGAGATGATCATCACAATTTTTAGGGGAGCTGCTCGGGGATCGAACCCCTCACACACTGACCAGCCACCTTATAACATTAGGGCTTTCACTTTGGGCTTCCCGTGAGAACTGGCTTCAATTTGACCTCTGAAAGGCTTTGATTTCCTTTAGAGCAGCGAGGGTAGTCGTACTCACTTCGGCTTTTTCTTCTTGGCTTTTTTGGTAGTCTCGTCCAGCTTGATTGCTTCAGCCCCGTTTTGCAGCTGCCGATGACGGGAGGCTACTGGGTGTGTGCGCTTCAACCATCGAAGCCATGCCAGTGCTAGCACAGTAGAGAGCCACAGTCTTTTCTTACGAACTAAACTGAGTGGAGCAACGACTACAGAGCTTGCAGAAGCAAGCAAGATAGAGGAAAGCAGACACACCACACCAGTAAGCTATGCCGCCTTCGCCTTCGCTGCACAGAGCCGCGAGAAAAGCAAGAGGACTACTGTGAAAAGGAGCCTGGTACAGCTACAATACTAGACATGGACCGATAGAAAGCACCCAGTCTAATGATCAAGAAGAGGTAATTCGTACCAGATACATTACCCTTGTAAGGACCATTAGATTGTATGTAATGAATGGAGATTGCTGGGAAATTCATTGTTGCAGCAACGTACTTTGACTAGGGGTAATTTGCCAAGAAATCTAACTAATTTTGAAAATGTATCCCAAAAAATTCGTGAAAGTGTAACGGCTAAAGCCAAACTAGCTTATGTGCCGTTGTGTTTTGACGAGAAAAATTTGACTTTGAAAATGTATCCCAAAAAATTCGTGAAACTATAACGGCGAAAGGCAATCTAGCTTATGTGCCGTTTTGTTTTGACGAGATTTTTGACATAACAATATCTACACGAAAAATAGAGTTGTCATTTGTATCTGCGATAGTCGCATTGTAATAGGATCATTAGAGCGAATCAGTCTGATTGATACTCAATGCAAAAAGCAAGACAAGGGGATTATGTGCCATTTCCGTTCTGTCGCACTAGTCAATATCGACCCGATCCTATTTCCGGCCTCGAATCCCTCGGCGGCTCAGCAGTGTATCCCTAGTTGGCGATAGCAGCAGCCTCCAATTGCACACTACCGAGGCTGCTGCTGCTGAGGCAAGCAAAGGACCTCGTGAAAGCCCTCAAAGTTATCCTGCCTTTCCAGCCTCGGCCATAGCTATAGTCGGTAGTAGTTGTACTAGAACAAGAAGTTTTAGCTGCCGCAGCCACTGCCGCGCTACTGCTGCACCACCATCGCCATCGCCGCCGCCGACTCAACGACGACGACAACGAAGGCGACTTCGAGGAGGGACTTTCTCATCCTTTTTTTACACTTGTACACTACAAAACTACTACTGGCTCTTGTCTCTGCCAGGACCTAGATAGAAAAAGGGCTCCAAGGAAAACCAACTTCATTATCTTCAAATTACATTTAGAGTAGTAGCTAATAATTGCCTTGATTCATAAAAGAACACAATGAATTTTAATGAGCCGTGGATGAAGAAATGAGAAGAAGAAATGAGCTTTCCTGGTAGTTTGATTAAAGATTTGGATTTCTTACGAAGGATTAGGTTTGATGATGTGCATTAATCCAATGGCTAATTTTAGAATCAAAGGTGCATAAAAAGCTATTTTTGAAAATTTAATTAAAGGAAGATTTTTTTAAAGGAACAAAAAAACTAAAGAAAGTCTTTTCAAATATTTTTCAAATCGTTAAAAATCATTGCAAATTCGCCTATAGTTTGAAATTGAACATGAAAAATATATTCATTCAGGGTAAATAGAAAAGTGCTGATGATTTTAGAATCAGGCAAATCAAACTTGCAAGCAAATTGCAATCATGCTACGCAATTTGGAAGGTTGCGTGAATTCAAAAGTTTTGTTCCGTTCAAAACATTTTCAAAATAGCGCTTTATTTTCGCTTAGAAAATAGTTCGTTAGAAAATCATTGATTTTGTACAACTTTTAACTTCGAGAAATCTCTAATTCGACTAATTTCAAAGATCTAATATAATTTTTTAATTATTTTCAATTGCTCTAAAACCATATTTTTTCCTCTTCAAACGGAGAGCTCAGCTGGCGCGGAGGAATTTAATAAACTAGCTCCAACAGCGTCCATTAGTGAAAAGCCGAACTCGATTGTTTCAAAAGTTCAAAAAATTGAATTTTACGGTAAGATTCTCGCTTTAAAAACGATTTATTGATTCAAGCCCATAAAAAACTACAAGTCAGGCGCCTCGAAGAACATTTTAAAGTTTTGAAATCTGTGAGGAAATAGACTTTTTAGTGAGTGTTACCGGTTTTGATTTTTCAAAAGCTACACTCCGCGGGAATTTAATTTTGTCTTGAAAATCATCTTAGAATATCAACTTCCAGCTCGAAAACTAACATTTCAGAAAGTTTAAACTGTAAAAGTATGATTTAAAGCATAGATAAGGGCTGAAAAGGGAAGATGTCAAAGATTTTTCAAGATTCGATCCACTAAGAAAAGTTTGTTTTGATTTTGCAGGTAAATAAAAGCGTCAATTTTTTTCAAGAACTCAATCACAGACACAGACATCAAAAATGGCACAAGGTGACCAACAACAGTTTTGTCTCCGATGGAATGACTTCCAGACCAACATGGTCTCCTCCTTCAAGCACTTGAGGGACGAGAAGTCTTTTACCGACGTCACATTGGCTTGTGACGGTCAAACCTGCAAAGCCCACAAGATGGTCTTGTCAGCTTGTTCTCCATACTTTAAGGTAAGATTAACAGTAATTAAAATTACCTCCCGAAATTCGGTATCACAATGTTGGACTATATTTCAGGCTTTGTTGGAGGAGAATCCCGCCAAGCACCCGATCATTATTTTGAAGGATGTTCCATTTCAACACTTGACAGCCATTCTGGAATTCATGTACGCCGGCGAGGTCAACGTCGCCCAAGATCAACTCCCCGCATTTTTAAAGACCGCAGAAAGACTCAAAGTTAAAGGCCTGGCAGAGGCTCCTCAGACCATCAAACAAGAATAATTTCTTCTCCCTTTCTCCTCTGCTCTCCGGATATGGTGGACATTAAAATACAAGATGTAACAAAACCAGAAAAATCAACACCGACAACCCAAACCCCATTCTCCTTTGCGTGTCTCATCTATAAAGATTCCACAGTTTACAGTATCAATTTCGAAATGAAAGTGTTTGAACAGAATCTAAAACAGTCTTATTAAATTCATTTCTAGCTTTAAAGCTTCTTTTTAAAATCTCTCTTCTCATTAGCATTGTCAACATGCCCAGATTATGCGTCACAAACGATGTGACAGATATGAAAAAAGATAAAATTCCAATTAGCAGAACTGTCAAATGGGCAAAGGAATTTTTGGCGATTTTGTTTGAAGCAACACTAGAATATCCTCAGATTTTCGTCATTAACGCCAAAAGTGCTGAAGAATCTTCTGGAAACGCTCACTTGGATCCTCTCTCTTTTCGCGCCGCGCTGGGCTTTTTCGCCCACCCGAAATAAACACACGAAATAGTGCGACAATTCCAAAGCGAAATATTTTACTCAATACTAAGCCAAACTATATGACAACATCTTTTATTTCCGTCAAATGGCAAAAATATCTAAACAAAATTGCTATTTGACGAAAAATTTGCGAAAATGTGCCGGTTTGTTGACAAATGAGGTTCACCTGTCTGGTAGGGCAACAAGGATCCCTGACCAATGATATTTGAACAATTGTACCACGTGACCCAAAAATAGCGCGACTGCGGAGTGATCGGGTGCCTCTTGCTTGTCGAGCCGGGTCGCCTGGGCTGGCCTTTTCACCTGCCCGTCAGGCCGTCCGGGCGGTTTTCAGTACATTTTAGTTGGCGTCGCCATTTTCCTCCAGTTTGCTTGCGTTGTCGAAGGACTCCGTTTTGGACTCAATCCTTGGACACAAGGCCTTTAGAGGCCAAAATTGACTTCATAGAGCGGACTGATTAGGACCTAAACCAAAGACCTATCGTCCGATATAGGCGGATTTTGGCCTTTAAAGCCGGAAAAAAGTGTTGAAAAGTCCAGTGTGAACAGCTGAATTTTGTTATTCCTGCAGTTTTTGAGGGCGCGGACTACAAAGTGAATATGGACGGCGACCTTTTTCCTACATAAAACGTTGCCAAATACACAGCAATGTCGAATTCCGACGGAATGGGGGATGGTCCCCCTAATAAAAAGGCCAGATTTGGCGATGCTTCAGGTAGGAATCAGCCCTTGAACACATTTCAATTTCATTTTTCAACCCTTTGAAGGGGATAATTTGAATTTTTTTCTAACGACAAAAATGTCAGGAATTTTTCGCCTTACAATTTGTTTGTTATGAACTTTTGTGCTAATATTTTGTTTTGACGGATTTTTTTGCAAACCGCAATCCTGATGCAGCTTTTGTTGATATTTTTGTTATTTTTTTACGAAACCCTTGGCAAAATTCAACTTTTTACAGACTACTTGAATGAGCTCAATGACAACCTGCCGGATGATCTCTTGTCCTTTGACACTCCTGGAGACTCCACGCCAGCCTCGGTGGCACAAGTGCCGACCTCTTCCATGTCTTCGGTCGGAGGTCCTTTACCCGGCACCGGAGCTATGAATCCAACGGGGCAGCCAACACAAGTGGTGGTGGCCTCCAGTATAGGCATGAACAACACCACCATGAACGGGATAACAACCAATTGTGTGATGGGCACTTCGCAGCCTATTATGAATGCCGGCGGTCCGCAACAGCAACAGCCTGGGATTCGACCCGTGATAGGTCCCAACAGCCAAAATATCACCTTAGTGAATGCTTTGCCACAAAACAAGATGACTAACGGGCCCGAGCCCATGAACAACGGCATGATGATGATGAACCCCTCGCAGGGGATCAACAGAATGATGATTCGAGGCCCCCAAAACAACCTCGTCCGTGGCTACATCCAAAAGCCGCAGGGTATGCGCATGAACATGCCCATGCAAATCAATGGGCCGCCCCGGGGTGTGGTGACCACAGGAGGCCAATACATCAACAATCCTCAAGCTGGTGGCCTTCAACAGATCACCCAAGTCAGTCTGCCACCTCGATACGCCACCCCATTTGATCCATCTGGAAATACTGTTCAAGTGCAAGTGAGCCAACAGCCCAACCAGCCTCCAAATATTGTCAACTTTACGGGGAACATGATCGTGTCTTCTGCACCTCCCACAGCCGTGGTGACGGCCACAGGCCCTGGGGGTCCAGTAGTGACTGGAGGCCCAGGCCCACAAAATAATCAAGGTCAACAGCAATCAGTGCAACAAGGGCCTCCACCTGGTGCCGCAGCCTTGCCTGGTGGGCCTGGCGGACCCGGTGGTGCTTCTGACGCCGCCCCTGAAAAACGAAAGCTCATTCAGCAACAACTCGTCCTTCTATTACATGCTCATCGGTGTCAACGGAAAGATAAGGAAACTTTACAAAGAGCTGGACAGGTTGAACAGGTAATCAATTTTTTTGCGTCATTTCACCATGAAGCAAGATTCCCAATGCTTTTACTTTTATTTCCAGTGCAACCTCCCACACTGTCGAACAATGAAGAATGTCCTTACTCATATGACATCCTGTCAAGCCGGCAAGACTTGTCCGGTACCTCATTGTTCGTCCTCTAGGCAAATTATCTGTCATTGGAAAAATTGTTCAAGAACAGATTGTCCAGTTTGTCTCCCACTCAAAACTCCAAATGACCAAAGACGCGGAGCCGGAGGACCTGCCACCGGCCCCAATCCAGGCCCAGGTGGACCCAACGCAGGCAACCAAAATCAAGGAAACCTACCCCGAGTTCAACAAAATGGCCCCACTGGGCCCGGGCAGGCTGGCAAAAATGCCATGCCTGGTTCAGCGGCGCCTTTCATTCTTTCCCCTGGAAATGGACCCACGGGTCCAGGTCCTCAAGTGAACACGTCCACCAACAATTCAGCTCCATCGGATATTAGCATGCAAAGAGCTTTGCAAAGTTTAGGTTTGGAGCAAGAAGCAGGCACGAATAACTCGGGTCCTGGAGCTGGTCCACCAGGTGGACCGGTAGGACCACCTCAACCCAACGGTCAAAGACCAACCTTGAGAATGCCTGTGGCCAACGGTCCCAGACCAGGGATGCGGCCAACCATGCCTGGTCCCAATCATTCCCCCATGGTCAACATGCCAAGTCCTCAACAGCAAAATCAAGCGCCTAACAATATTCCTCCCAATCAGGTACTTGTCTTGAACTTTTTTAATTTTTACGAGTTCATTGTTTTGACGATTTATCTATTTTCCTGCTTTTACAGAGCCCAAGTAGTGTTCTGGCCAGAGAACTTATGGAAGGTCCCAATGATCCTGGCCGGTTACCTAACAACTTGACCACAGTGGCGGCCCAGCCAATGCCCCACGTGAAGGAGTGGCACGCTTCTGTCACCCCAGACCTTAGAAATCATTTAGTCACCAAGCTTGTTTCAGCAATATTTCCATCTCCTGATCCCCAGGCAATGCTGGATAAGCGAATGCATAACCTAGTTGCCTATGCAAAGAAGGTAGAAGGGGATATGTATGGAATGGCTAATTCCAGGTCTGAATATTACCATTTGCTTGCCGAGAAGATCTACAAGATACAAAAGGAACTGGAAGAGAAACGAGAAAAGCGCAAACGACAAGCGGGTCAACCCGGCCAACCCGTTGGACCTGGGCCCGCCGGAGGAGGCGTCCCCGGTCAACCTCAACAGCTAATAAGCGGTCTTCGCCCAACCATGAACCCTCAAATGGGAGGACCCCGACCCGGTGGCATGGGCAACATGGCCAGTCCGCCCATGGGCCAAGGCCAACGTATGCCCACTCCTCCCAACCAGATGTTCAACGACATGCCGGTCAGCAGCAGCTCAAGTTCAGAAATCTTACGCAAACACTTAGACCAGCCCTCGACTGGCCTGATTAGACCTAATAATTCTCACCTGGCAGCCCACTTGAATCAGGGCCAAGTCAACCCCAACCAGCCTGGTGGCCCTGGCGGCCCTGGCAACCAGGGATCCGGCCTCTTACTAAAGGAGCTGGCCAAACAGCCCACCAATGACCCCAACCCTGACGTCATCAATCGAGTAGCCACCTGCATTGCCTCCAAGGTGCCCAACGACAACCTGCACCCCGTCATGCCCAATAAGCAAGGCCAAGGCATCAAGCAGGAGTTGGGCATGCCCGACATCAAAACCGAGCCCGGAATGGGCGGCAATGACATCAAGAGCGAAATCAAGCAGGAGCCCATGGAAGCAGCCTCCGGAGGAGCTTCTGGGCAAGCATCGGGAAATAATAGCATGGATATGAAGCCTAACATCAAGACTGAAATCAAGACGGAGACCAAGGCGGAGCCGGACGTCAAGCCCGCCTTAGACATCAAACCCCAAAAAGTGACGTTTAGCAAAGAAGAATTGAAAGCTGCTTTGGAGCCTCCACTGATGAAAATGTACAACCAAGAGCCCGAGGCCGCCCCCTTCCGCATCCCGGTCGATCCCAATGCTTTAGGCATCCCCGACTACTTTGATATCATCAAGACACCCATGGACATGAGCGCCATCAAGGTCAAGTTGGAAAACGGTGACTACAAAGATCCGTGGCAATTTGTCGACGATGTTTGGCTCATGTTTGAGAACGCCTGGACTTACAATCGGAAGACATCCAAAGTTTACAAATACTGTAATAAGTTGTCGGAGGTGTTTGAGGCCGAAATCGATCCTGTGATGCAAAATCTTGGCTACTGCTGTGGCAAAAAACATACCTACAGTCCGCAAACCTTGTGCTGTTATGGACAGCAAAACACCGTTTGCACCATTCAGCGGGACGCCAAGTACTTTGTCTTCGAAAACAAGTAAGATCATCATTTTTAAAACACTGTGCTGAACAAGTACTTGACCGACTTATTTTCAGGAATCCAACTCCTACTCTCGTTGCTGACCGGTATAGCTTTTGTCAAAAATGCTTTAATGACATTGCTGGTGATTCTGTATCACTCGGTGACGATCCATCTCAACCACAAGTGTAAGTCTCATTTTCAACATTATGAAATTTTGAAGAACAGTTATCTATAAGAAATATTCTTTTGCAGATTTGTCAACAAAACTGAATTTGTGGAGAAGAAAAATGATGTCCTAGAACGAGAGAATTTTGTCACTTGTGGAGATTGTCGGCGCAAACTTCACCAAATTTGTGTCCTTCACAACGACAACATTTGGAAAGGAGGCTTTATTTGTGATAACTGTCATAAACGGCGCGGAACCAAGAAAATAGAAAACAGGTTCTCCGCTAAGAAACTTCCAAACACCCGGTTAGGCACCTATATCGAAACGCGGGTCAATAATTTCTTGAGGAAAAAGGAAGCGGACTCTGGAGAGGTCTACATCAGGGTTGTCTATACTGGAGACAAGACTGTCGAGGTCAAAGGCGGCATGAAACGAAGGTACTTTTTCTTTTTAGTCCTTTTTTTTCGTCAAATTGCAACGTTTTGAATTTTGAAGTAACCAAAATATTTTCACGAGAAAATTCAAGACTAAAATGTTGAATGATCCTTGATAGGTATGTGGATCAGCAAGAAATGAACGACAACTTCCCCTACCGCGCTCGTGCCTTGTTCGCCTTTGAAGAGATCGACGGCGTCGACGTCTGTTTCTTTGGCATGCACGTCCAAGAGTACGGCTCCGAGTGTCCAGCTCCCAACACCAGACGCGTCTACATCGCTTACTTGGACTCTGTCAACTTTTTCAAGCCCAGACATTTTAGGACAAGTGTGTACCATGAGATCCTTTTGGGATATTTAGATTACATGAAGAAGTTGGGCTACACCTTGGCCCATATTTGGGCTTGTCCTCCAAGTGAAGGCGATGACTACATTTTCCACTGCCATCCTCCGGTAAGATCACCAGAAAGTCTTAAAAAATTGAATTTATTTTGACAATATTTTTTTTTGTTCAGGACCAAAAAATCCCCAAGCCAAAGCGCCTTCAAGATTGGTACAAAAGGATGTTGGACAAGGGCATCATCGAACGCATCGTTTTAGACTACAAGGATATTTACAAGCAAGCTATGGAAGACAACCTCCAATCACCTGCTGAATTGCCTTACTTCGAAGGTGACTTTTGGCCCAATGTATTGGAAGACAACATCCGTGAACTTGAACAGGTACTATTGATTTTAATAACAAAATTTTTGGACTTTTTTATATCTTTTTTCTTCGCTTAGGAGGAAGAGGCTCGTAAGAAGGAAATTGAGGAGCAGGAGCGACAAGCGGCCGCTGAGGCTGCAGCCGCCAACGATATGGACAATGGTGATTCCAATAACCCTGAAACTTCTGCTGAGGGTGGCAAAAAAGGTAGCGGCAAGAAAAAGAACCAGAAGAAAAAGAAGTCTAGCAACCAAAGAAAAAGCAACTCCAAAAAGAGTTCCAGTGGCCAAGATTTGACCACCAAAGTCTACGCCACTATGGAGAAACATAAGGAAGTTTTCTTTACCATCAGATTACATTCTGCTCAAAGTGGAGCCTCTCTAGGACCGATCGGTAAGTCTCCTACTTTTTTCCGTCAAATTGCAACGTTTGTTTTGAATTTACCAAGTAACCAAAATATTTTCACGAGAAAATTCCAAAGTCTAAAATGTCGATTTTTTTACTTTTCAGTTGATCCGGACAATCCGATGCCTTGTGAGTTAATGGACGGGCGCGACGCCTTCCTCACCACAGCTCGGGAAAAGCATTTAGAATTCTCCAGTTTGAGACGGGGTAAATTTTCCACCCAGACTCTATTGTACGAGCTGCACACGGCCAACACCGACAAGTTCGTCTACACCTGCAACTCCTGCTCCAAAAGTGTGGAAACTCGCTACCATTGCACCGTTTGCGACGACTTCGATCTCTGTATCGCTTGCTTTCAACGCGAAGGCCATCCCCATCGGATGGACAAATTGGGCCTCGGCCTGGACGGCGATGCACCCGCCACTTCCACAGACAAGAATGGCAACTCCGACCGCCTCACCGCTATCCAGCGGTGTATCCAAAGCTTGGTTCATGCTTGCCAGTGTCGCGATGCCAATTGCCGATCGCCGTCTTGTCATAAGATGAAGCGAGTCGTGTCCCATGTCAGACAATGTAAGAGGAAGTCGACGGGTGGGTGCCCAATTTGCAAGCAGTTTATCGCCTTGTGTTGCTATCACGCCAAAGTCTGCCAAGAGGCCAAGTGTCTGGTACATTGGTGTCAGAATATCAAGCAGAAACTGAGGCAGCAACAGTTACAACAGAGGCTGCAAGAGGCTGCCATGATGCGAAGGAGAATGGCTCAAATGAACGCTCGCATGAACGCCAGCGCCAACAGCAACAACCACGAAGCCCCTCAGAAACCCGTGCACCAGGCCAATAACGCAGTCGCTCAGGCTGCAAACTCTGGTCCTCCACAACAATCGCAATTGCAACAACAGCAAGCTAAGCCTGTGATAGGAGGCAACCCGAATAACCATGGGGGCAAACCCGGGACTGGAGCCCAACCCGGGCCCAATGTCTTGAAGGCTGTGAAGGAAGTTCAAGAAGAAGCTCAACGCCAACAGCAAGGCTTTGGCAAGGGCAACCCGCAGGTCATGGCGGGTGGACCCAACGTCTCGACGGGCGGGAACACCATGATGATGAACCCGCAACAGCAACAACAACAGCAAATGATGCAAGGTGGACAGCAACAGCAGTGGCAACAACAGCAGCAGCAGCAACGCTTCCCCATGAATCAACAGCAGCAACAACAACGAATGCCCATGGGACCTGGGGGTCAAGGTGTCGCTGTCGCCGCTGGAGGCCAACCCGGCCAACCTGGCGGTGGACAACAGCAGCGTCCTTCAATGCAAAGTCTTCAAATGCTGATAACTGCCTTGAAGAGCCCAAATACACCCCAACAACAACAGCAAGTCATGACCATCCTCAAGCAGAACCCCAGCCTCATGGCGGCCTTCATCAAGCAACGAGCTCAAGCCAACCAACAGCAACAAGGTGGGCAAGGCCAAGGTCAACCAGGTGGACCCCAAGGTCCGCAAAATCCTCAGGGTCAAGTGGTGACTTCGAGCCAGCCCCAACAGCCTCAACAAATGCTTCAGCAGCCTCAGCAGCCTTTACAACCTCAGCAACCTCAACAAATGATGCAACAGCAGCGATACCGCAATATTCAACTGCAGCAACAGCAGCAGCAACAACAGCAGCAGCAACAACAGCAACAGTTCCAACAGGGTCAGTTTCAGCAACCCGCTCCTCCCTACCCGCGCGCAATGGCCGGTCAGCCCAACCAGTATGGTGGGCCCAACATGATGCATCAAAATATGGGACCCATGCAGGGTCAACCCAACGCCAACATGACTGCTCAACAAATGTTGGCCCAAGTACGATCACCACCACCCAACGCCGTTCGATCACCAGGCCCACGGGGTCCAATGGGTGTGCCCATGGGCATGCCTCGCCACCCCACGCCCAATCCAATGCAGGACGACATGGGATCCAGTCAGATTTTGTTGGCTCAAGGTCAAGGCCAGGTGCAGGGCCAAGGCCAAGTTCAGGGTCAACCGGGTCAAGCCAATGACAACGAGGGTCAGAATACGGGGATGACTCCTCAAGATCAATTGTCCAAGTATGTTGAGACTCTGTGATGAGAAGAAAGTGACAGCAGAACAGAAAAACAAAAAAAGATTTTTTAAAGAATAAAAGAAGAAAGTTGAAGCCTTTCTTTTCCGTTTCTCTTTGTATATTACGAATGATGATGAAGCTATTGAGCTATTGTCTCTCCAACTCTCAAATCGAAGAAACAGTGGTTCCAAAAAAGCAGACAATTATGCTCTACCATTGCAAAGAACACTACTACTACTCCCAAGTTTGTTAAACGCTAAACACGACACCGATGAGGAAGAAGATAAATTGTTAAATCAAACTTTTTTTGAAGCGAATGTAGGAAAAAATATAAAATTATCACTGTACTCTCCAACACAGTTGTACTTCATTTATTCATCAATATTCTCAATTTCAACCATTTCAACCTCAGTGGTGGTGTCATCATTTTCTTGAAATGGAATGAGTTATTGGATTTCATTGATTCCATTCATTTCTTGAGCTAAAACATCATTGTGGAAGGTTGCAGGATCATTTTTTCGTGAAATCAAAGTGTTTCAAAAATGTTGTCAAATTGTGAAGTCTCGGAAAACTCGTAAAGTAAAGGGCTCGAAAAAATTTGTCAAATCCAAAGGTGTCAAATAGGTTGTACAACAACACTTTTAAAAAATCTCGTGAAATTGAAGAGGCATATTTCAGGTTGCTAAAAAGCTCAATATTGTCGGACGTTTCATAAAGTGGACTAAGAGTTGTTTGAGAAAGAACATATTTGTGATGCTTCTTGTCCAAACAACGATCCGGAATGAAGATACGTAATGATTTAGTCACTGTGCGGCCAATTTAGTCCGAAAATCATCCGGGCTGATAAGAAACAACATATCGACGGTCTGAAGATAACTTTAGTTAGCGTGGAAATAAACGTATTCGGATCAAATGTCCTTTGGATATATCGGAAGATCATCTTCTCATTGCTCAACCACCAACCAGCATCACTGCTCAAGACTGCAAGACATCAATCGAGGTACTTGCAGAAATGCTTTGAACAAATTTTTGACGTCGGAAAATGACTGCGATATATTTCAGGGAGTGCCTTTATGTTTCGCCAAATTGTGGGTGCCAATTTAGACCACTTGATCATCATGAAGAAAATACAAGACAACTTTCGCTTCCGCAAGCGAATAGCAACGTAATTCGTGGTTGTAATCCTGGGTGATCGTAAACTTGGATGAAGACTGAACCAAAGAATGGATTCCGGATTCGTTTACGATTGCGTCATGCAGAATTTTCATCGTTCGAAATCGAAATGTGTTCCGGATCAAGATCTTGACCCTTGCGATGGTTTCTTCGGACCAAGATCAGTCAATGGCATCGTGTTTTGTAAGAAGAAATGTCCCTGCAGCAAGACTCTGGTGTAAGGATCGTATGAAGACATCGAATTCTCGAACAGCAATTGTAAGTGTCATCGTTGCGCGTTGCGCATTGCGTTAGATTAGGTTTGGCTTTAAAAGCGCAGCCAGGCAGCAGATCAGAAAGTTATGAAGCTGGCGTTGCCATGAAGTGATTGGACCATTGCCTGTGGCGAAGTAGGGTGTGTAGTGCATAGTTCCAATCACCCTTTACTGGGGCAATTCCGTCCAATTACTTCAAGGCCGCATAGATAATTTTAAAGCACTTGTCCGTCATCATTTCCAAGGGTTTTTTGGACCATTGTCTGTGGCGAAGTAGGGTGTGTAGTGCATAGTTCCGATCACCTTTTACTGGGACAATTCCGTCCGATTAGTTTTACTTGCAATCATGAAACACATTTCTGAAATTCAGTTGAACGCAAGCGTAGGTTCCAGGATTTTGCCATGAAGCGCTTGGACCATTGTCTGTGGCGAAGTAGGGTGTGTAGTGCATGGTTCCGATCACCTTTTACTGGGACAATTCCGTCCAATCAGTGCTTCTTGGATTTTTGCACATCAGTTTGTATCCGGATTCCGATCCGGAAAGCGTCAATGACTACTTTAGTAAGCACTAAGCACGAAAGACGATGACTTCCCTCCCAAATACCAAAATGATATTTTATTGATGTAAAATGAGTATTGATGCAACGAATCTCTGAAAATACATACGAGTACGACTCATACGACTAAAAAAGCAATTTTCTGATGCTCGAGATTGAAAAAATAATCAAGAATGATGTCAATGTCAAGAAAAGTCTAGAGATTCTGGAATGTGAAAAATGTAATCTGCTCAAGCAGACACGTCTTCGACAAAACTTTCTTCTTCTTCATGCATTGTTGCTTCTTCTGCTGCCTTCTTTTAGAAAAGCCAAAAGCTCTAAGCCACACAATGTTGTGAAAATTGTGAAAAAATATCTCACAAGGAACGCATTGTCATTTTCATGCATGGGTCTTCTTTGAGTCCCAAAAGGTTTTCATCTTCTCAAAGTGCACAAAACCGTGAATAAACTTTGAAATGCTGGTACAAAATAATTTTATTGAATTCTAAACTCGATGATCAGCTCCCACAGCTTCTGACACAGATGAAAACCCGTCTTTTCTGAAAAGAAAATAAAGAGTTTGAAGAATCCTCAAAAAAAGTTTCCATAGATTTCAATGTTTACACTACATTTACACACTATTCGAAAAGTCAAATTTTTGTCCAAAAATTCAATTTTGACAAACCACCAACATTTTCACGAGTTTTGACAATTTTTCTCGTGAAATCAAAAAGTCCAAAACCACAACATTTTCACGAGTTTTTCACCCCCAAAAAAATCGACAATTTTCTCGTGAAATCAAAGTTGAATTTTT
>LT727944.1:140132-179300 GCA_900157175.1 Oithona nana
CGATCACACTATTCTAAAAGTCAAACTTTTGTCCAAAAATTCAATTTTGACAAAACCTCAACATTTTCACGAGTTTTTCAACCAAAAAATCGACAATTTTCACGGGAAATCAAAGTTGAATTTTTGGACAAAAAATGAAGATTTCGAACAGTGTGGTAAGAAGACCCTTATGATAAAAGAGCTAAAGTGGGTTTTGTTGTATCATTGGTTTGTCAAGCATGTTTAGTATCCCTCTCAGGATGGATAAGGAGGCCCCACTTCAAACCCATTTAGGATGAATGCAACGTGTCTGTCTTCGACATCAGACCTAACAAAAAATAACTAGTTAAGCAGTATATGTACCTTAAAAGTTCAGCCAGTTGGGTTGCGACTGAAAAAACAACCGGAGGGCCCTGGTAAACGAAAGCACTGTAAAGTTGCACTAATGATGCGCCGGCTCGGATTTTCTCGTAAGCATCTTTTCCATTAGACACTCCACCAACACCCACTATGGCTATGGAGCCTAGAATAAACAAGAAGGGAAGAAAAAAAAGTTGGGTTTTATGACTCTCTGGGGATCTTTTTTGCTGGTTTTTTAAGGCAACAATGCATCAAAATAAATCATAACTCTTGCGCTTCAGTTTCGAAATTCTAACTTTTCCACAATTAACATAAAAAAATACCCAAAAATATTGTTTGAATTTTCGCGCCAAAAATGTTGTAAAATGAGACTTTTTGAGTGTCTTTTCTTACCGTTTGTTAATCGGAACATATCTCCAATTGTTTCTGTCGCCAAGTCTTTGAGCGGTTGGCCACTAAGTCCTCCCACTTGGCCTTTGTTTTGGTCTTGAAGGCTGGCAGGCCTAGATATTGTCGTGTTGCTGACAATGAGGCCATCAATCTTGCACTGAACCACGAAATTGGACCATAAAAAAACTAATTTTTTTCCCGTAATCCGTATCATAAATTACTTTACCTGCGGATTTTGCATGATTACATCAGCAATGTCAATCTTGTCTTGGCTGCTCAAGTCTGGAGCTATTTTTAGCAAGACGGGTACTCTTCTTTTGTCCTCGCAAAGGCCACTCAAAGCGTCACGTGCTTTTAGCACTTGGCTAATCAAATTCTCCAGTTCTTGTTTTCCTTGCAAATTTCGTAGACCCGGAGTATTGGGACTGCGCAAAATGGAAATTTTCTTCTGAATTTCAAATATTTTAGACAGTAGTTGTACCAGGTGTCCCAACAAGTTTTAGACAGGAATTTGGGAAAAAATCACTAAATGTTGCTAAAACCGAAAAAACTCGTGAAAGTTTGTTTACATTCTACCTAAGCAGTGCAGATCTCATCAATTTAACGAATTTTTTTGACAAAAAATTCAAAATTCTAATTTCGCGCAAATTTGATATTTTCACTAAAACTTGTTGGGACACCCTGTTGTACCTTGATACATTGACTACCAGATAGTCTGCAAATGGCCCTAAAGTCTTGACTCCCTCCACATAATCTGTTGCCGCGTCCTTGGTGGTCTTGTTTTTGCCCAAATTAACACCCAACACAAAATTGCGTTGGCTAGAAAGCTGTTGTAATTGAAGTTTAGCATGCGCGTGGCCTTTGCTATTGAAGCCATATCTGTTGATGACACCTTGGTCCTCCACAAGCCTAAAAACGCGAGGTTTTGGGTTTCCAGGCTGAGCCTTCGGCGTCACTGATCCCACTTCGATAAAGCCGAATCCAATTTGTGTGGCGAGGCCTTCGGCGGCCTCGGCGTCTTTATCCAGACCTGCGGCCAGTCCAATGGGGTTACTGAAGGATAATCCCAAGACTTTGGTGCTTAAGATGTCTTTGTCAATGCTGGAGGAAATTCTTGGAGCGAACAAAAGCCCATATTTTGCCGCTAGGATGGTAGCATGATGAGCCGTTTCTGCATCAAAGCATTTTTGAGAAATAGGCATAACAACCTACAAAAGAAACAAAGAATGCAAAATTGAATAAAACAATGGTAAAAGACTTCATTTTCTACATTTTCTTACATTTGAATAGAATTGTGGCTCGCCTCGGTAAAATGCAATCAGGGAAAAGCCGGCGGCACCGCCGATGCCAAGCTTGACAAATTGACGGATTTTTTGCTGAAAATACAACAAGAAATTGAGAGTGTCAATTTGACGTAAAAAAAGACAAGAAAGCTGGCACTTAAAAATCTTTTCACACAAAGTCCTTTGATGATGAAAGACTGTTTTCATAAAAAGTGATTAAGTACACCTCCTTTATTCTTTGCTGCAGTAATGGCATCATTATCTACATTCTTTTGGTCTTATACACGAATTTTTTTCTTCTTCAAAATGGTTTCACTTCAATCTTGTTCAAATAATCACTTTTAAATTCTGAAATAGTAGCATCACTGATTTGGCCATCATCAAGAGGCTCTAAAGAGTCTATGATTGTCTGGGGAGTCACCAAAGAAAAATGGGATTTGTTTTGATAGGAAGATGAGCCTTCAAGGCCTTTTGTTGCCGTTGCCACACAATGTTGGGGATCCAATAAGGTCTCTGCAAAGTACCATTGTTCCGCCAGTTCACCATCAAGGTAAAGCTGACTATTGTCACTTATTTGGCCCACTACTAGGGAAGCCTCCGCGGGGTTCACTTTGAAGCTGAGCCTTTGAAGATTCCAGCCCAGACCGTGACCGTGGCCTTTGACGTAGCTTTCTTTTAAAGTCCAAAAACGAAAGAAAGTAGCCAATTGTGCATTCAAGTCGTGTTGTTGTGGATCTTTAATTTGCATCCATTCTTCAGCTGTGAATTGCCTTGTCATCAGACGGAAAAAATCGTGGATTTTCTCTTCGCTAGAAAATCGTTTGTCTTCTAGACTCATTACATCTACGCCGATGGCATCAACGTTTTCTAAAAGACAAAAATAAGAATTTTGAAAAAAAAATCCAGAAAATTTTTGGCAAATTGTTTTGGTCAAAGGCGGATGAGCTTTAATGTCCTTGTAATTTGACGAGAAATTTTTGAAATCTTTAAAAATAAACGTTGCTCGTAATATTGCAAAGTTGGACTTTTTAGGAGACTTTTTTGACTTTTTTATCACTGTGAAGTTGGAGAAAAGCAAATTGGAAAACCGATATTTTGCCCTTTAACAAACCTTCAGCAACGAAAACGGTGAATTTTCCTGCATGCGAAACGTTAAAATCCCATTTTGGCAGTAAAGATTTTAGCATCGGTCGACCACGTTCACTTCGCTCAAAATGTAGTTGAGCATTGGTCAGATTTGGTTTTTGGATTTTTGCCCAATAGCGCATAAGTAGTCGTCCAACAATTGAGGCTTTAGCGTCTTGTCGGTACCGGAAGAGTCGGATACGTTCTCTTTCTTCTTTCTACAAAAGAAAGAAAAAGTTTTAATTTCCACTTTTTGATACTTTTTCTTTGCGTGCTTTGTACTTTCAAATCATCTTCTGAGGGTGGGGTCACATAATATTTTGCATGTTACCACAAAAGAAGAAGAAGAAAAAATGTTCTTTTTTCGAGGCCAACACTCCATCTTTTTGGTAAATGATGTGGGAAAATTACCTAAGATGGTACTCAAGCATTGTCCGTACCTCGTAAATGTTGGTAAAAAAGATTTTGCTACAATTTTCCTCTTATCCATTTATCCTACTGAAATTCCATATGTGTGTTTTAAACTAATCGGATTCCATTTTAAAAGGTTTTAAAAACCTTCTGAAAAATTGGTGAAAAAAGTTCGTGAAAGTTTGTTTACAATCAAGCTACGTAGTGCAAAACTCCCTTCATTCTGACGAATTTTTTTGGTCGATTTTTTGAGCAAAAATTACCTGAATACAATTGATAGCTTTGTTCCATTCCGGCTCAGTGGGATGCCATTCGGCAATATTGACGGCCATTCGAAAGCTTTTAGACCAGACGTCGCCTTTCACTGCGCTCCGCATGGCTGAAGGTGCCACTTCCACTCTTGTCGCGACGATAAAAATGCTTCTCAATCACCTGAAATAAACCAAAAGATCTCAAATCCTTTTATCTTTACGAACTACTCTTAATACCGGGTGTCCCAACAAAACTTGGACAGGAATTTAGCAAAAAAACTCGAAAAGTCAGAAATGGCGAAAAAATTCGTCAAACTTATTTTACATACCAGCTAAGCAGTGCAGATCTCGTTTTAATTTGACGAATTTTTTGGCAACAAATTTCAAAATTCTGATTTCTCGAGATTTTGAAATTTTCAATAAGAGTTTTCCATCCAAAACTTGTTGCAACACCCGGTAGAACTGACCTTGTCGAAAAATCGTGATAACTTATTAGATGCACTAGATCCAGGTACCGTTGATTTCGTGTCTGTGCAGTTCAAGTGAATTTCTTCAGTGCCGTAGTCTTCAGCCACGTGAGATCTTTTTTGGTGCACTGGTAAACTTCCTCGGTTGCTTTCTAAATCTTGTTTGGTACCAATCACTAACAGAGGCACATTCAAGTCATTTGAAGCATCATCTTCGTGGGTCAACACATCGTCCCAATCTTTGTGTTTTCCGTTTGTTGAACTAAGTAAAACACTTGTACACTCTATATGCAAAGTTTGCTCAACAAATAAAAGGTTTTATTTACCTTGAAAATTGCACTATTTCTCTGAGCCAGCGCTCAAGGTTTTGTTCGGACTTTCTGTTGGTCAAATCATGGACCAGAATAAGACCATGATAGTTGTTGTAGAAAACATGTCGGGAATTGCGATGACCATGGGAGCCACCCAAGTCACATAATTCTAATTAAGGAAATTGATGATCATGTCGGAAATTGATTAAGAAGAAACTATGTTAGGCAGCCTTAAGGGGAATGAAAAATTAATTATTCATTAACTTAGGCTGACAAAACAGAGCATATTAATCAAAAAAGCGTAAGAAAAATTGTCGAAAAAAAGGGTAAAAAAGTTCGTGAATAATTATTTACATTCAAGCTGCGCAGTGCAAAACTCTCTTCATTTTGACGAGTTTTTCTGTCAAAGTTTCATCTTCAAGTTTTAGGGGACGAAAATTACATTTGAGAAAATAATACGTATGCATTTGATAGATTGTGTAAAATTATGATCGAATTTCCGACATGACAAATGAGAGTAATTGCCTATCCAATACGGCCTCTGGGACGGTGTTCCCTCCCTGTATTCATGTAATTTGACCTCAATGGAGGCTCCAATAGTGTAAGTAATATGCGACAAGGGCTTTCCTCGAGAGATCAAGTGGACGAGTGAAGTTTTGCCAACCCCAGAATCACCGAGAACCAAGATGCGAACACGATCGAGATCCATAGTCATTATGACGGACACGGAGGACAACAACTCATGTTCTAAATCATTATTTTTGATAAGTGCCAGCTTTGGTTAGTGTTCAAAAAAGTAAATTGAACTTACCGTTGCAGTATATTTTCCCATATCTATTATCTGGTCAAAGAATCGAGAAACACAATTTTTTTCTGGAAAAACTTGTTTTGTTTTGAAATCTGTCTACGTCAATACTTCGGCTTTTGTGGCGGGAAAATTCAAATTCCTTTTTGTGCGAAAGTCGAACTTTTCATTCTTTTGGACTTATAAAGGTTCAAGAAACAAAATGATGTTTTCACTTTTCAACAAAATTTTCAAGATGATTTTCTCATTTTCATGTTGTTGATTTTACTCACGGCTGTTTTAGTAAATTTTTGTACAATTTTAGAATACAGAATAAGATAGCGCTGAATCAATTCTCAGCTCAAAACATGTGTTTCCTCAGCCCAAATCATTGCGAAAATCTCAGTAATTGTCAGCTGACTACTTCCTTCTCCGTTCCGAATTAGTCAGCAAGTCTGAACGTTTTTGGCGACAATCATGGAAGATTATCGCCGAAAACTCGAACAACTCAATCCAAATGTCACTTTGTCGGTGGAGTTGCCCCACCAAGGCAATGGCGACCTATTCCAAGTCCGCACAACCATCGCTGACGGCCTCATCTTCTACGGCCGAGCCACAACGGAAGACGAGGCCATTTTGAAATGTTGCCAAAAGGCCGTTAAACATTTGTTGAAAAATAACAACAATATTAATGTATCCGAGACTCATTCAAGACGCAGTTCAAGCTCAAAGCAGCAGCCTCAATCACCAGCTCGGCCTCCGAGTAGACGCAGTCGAGATACACCAAGATTGAGCAGCCATCCTCGTCGAGGCCTTTCATCCCGGGAAGAGGAATTGCGCAATGAAATGGGAAGCGTTTTAGATCGCGTGGCAGAATGGAGTCGATATTACGACCATAACGGGAATTCTACAAATAACAATGATTATAGTAATCGTAATCGAAGGTATCCAAAAAATTTTTTACGTCAAATGGCAACGTTTGTTTTGATTTTGCTAAGTAAACTAGAACTTTTCACGAGAAATATTTCTGACCACTATGAGGCGAAAAATTAGGTCTCCTTATCACCAAAATGCACTTATTTCAGGACTAACACTTCAAGACGTGGAAGCGACAGAGAGCCTGAGAGGCCTCCAAGGAGAACTAAGAGAAATCCTCCAGCAGCTTCAGGAAAAGTTCGTTCAGCAAGTCCTTCTGTTTCTTCAACTTCTGAGGCTGCCACGACCTCAAAATCCCCAAACAGCTTGCTGTCAGAAGAAGTATTGGCCAGTCTTAAGGGTAAAACCGTGCAGCTTAAAAATGCGGTCATGATGCTCAATGAAATGTTTCCGCCACCCAGAGCTCCACAATACAAAGTGACTTCACAGGTACATATTTTGATTCAATTTCCAAATTTCACGAAAGGCGAAAAAACTCGTCAAAGTTTGTTTACATTCTAGCTAAGCAGTGCAAATCTCACTTCAATTTGACGATTTTTTTTTTTTTTTTTTAATTTTTCAGACTGGTCCTCCCAATAACCCGACGTTTTCTATGGTTTGTTGTATCGATGACCAAACCTTCCAGGGTGAAGGCAAGTCCAAGAAAGAGGCCAAATTGGCATGCTCTCAGCAAGCCATTGAAGCCATCGTTGGTATCAAGATCAGCGAGAATCGAACCATGCCTGAGAAAAGCAATCCGCGTGCTAATTGTGATCTGGATGATTGGATGGAATTGGAAGGCAAAAATCCTGTCTCCATTCTTAATGAACTCTATCCTGGCATTCAATACCGTAAGTTTTTCCATGTCAATTTTCTTTCTAAGCACTTGAGGTCGCAAAAAAGGCCATTCAAACTCAAGTACACCCAAGGGACAAATTCTCGTGCAGGAAAAAAAAATCCCTGAGTTTTCCTGCTTTTTTTCAGAGCTCATCTCGACATCTGGCCCGTCCCACGCTCCGCAATTTGTCATTCGAGCCTCGTTGAATGACATGTCTTTTGAAGGCTCCGGCAAGTCCAAAAAGGACGCCAAGTTGAACGCTTCCAAAGCTCTACTCGTCCATTTGCACAAAGTCGGATTTGATCCAATGACCGGCGACATGATGAGTACGCAACAAAACAATTCCGAAGTGGCTGATGGGCACTCCTTCGCAGACAAAATCGGACAATTGGTCACTAGTAAATATCAAGCATTGTTTGGCACGACAACCTACTCCAAAAGGCGCGTGATGTCTGGCATCGTTTTGACGCGTATGGTCATCGATGAGGACGATGTCAAAGAAGAAACTTTTGAGGTGATTTGTGTCAGTTCTGGTACCAAATGCATCAATGGTGAGCAGTTGTCATTGGAGGGATGCGTCATCAATGACTCCCATGCTGAGATCGTTTCCAGACGTTGCTTTATTTACTACTTGTACAGTCAATTGGAAAATTACGATGCGGCCGATCCAGAAAAAAGTATCTTGGAAATCGCCGATGACGGAAAATTCAAGTAAGTCAAAAATCGTTTCTAAATCATTGAAAATCTCTCCTAAAATCACTTATTTTTTAGATTGAAAGATGGAATTGGATTTCATCTATTCATCACAACGTCACCTTGTGGAGATGCCAGGATTTTTTCTCTTCACGAATCCTCAACTGCCACCAATCCCGAAGCAACCAAAGCTAAAATCGACACTATTGAAGAATCTGCTACGGTAGTAGTGGCCACCAACAAAGTTTCTGATGATGCTGAAACTAAAGAAGCTTCTTCAGAAACTGAAAAACCTGGTCAAGACCAACCAGAAGTACCTGAAAAAGTCATCACCAAAGAACCCGAACTAGTCCAAGCTGAAGAGGTTGTCCAAGACCTAAACAACGTAAATGAGCTTGAAAACTACGGCAACGACGTTGTTGCCATCTACGTCACCAAAGCCGAAGAACCCAAAAAACGCGAGCCCAAACCCGTGAGCGACTCCTCCAGGGGCATGTTGCGTTCCAAAATCGAGTGTGGAATGGGCACAGTTCCCTTAAGCCCCAAAATGCATCTGCAAACTTGGGATGGGGTGATGTCGGGCGACCGCTTGCTGACTATGGCCTGCTCAGATAAGATTCTCCGTTGGAACGTTTTAGGCATTCAAGGCGCTCTTCTAACTCACTTTCTTCATCCCATCTACTTGAAATCCATCACTGTCGGATCCAAGTTTCATCCCGGCCACATGAAAAGAGCCTTGTACGAACGCATTGCTAACCACGTTGGACCGCTGCCTTCCGACAATTACATTTTGAATCGGCCCCAGCTCTATGCCACTACTAGTCCTGAAACCAGACAGGCGACCAAGGCTCATGATTACAGTGTCAATTGGATTTTAGATCATGGCCAGCCTGAAATTGTCAATGGGTCAACTGGAAAAACCATCAATGAAAATACCTCCAGATTGAGCAAGAAAGCTCGTAAGTTTTTTTCTTTCTTAAACGAGACTTAAAAGGCTTTTTAAGTGCATGACCGTGAGTAGACGATTTTGGAAACTTTTGGAGACTTTCAAATCTTAAGAACTTTATAGTTCAAAAAGTGACTCTCGGAACAATTTTTTATTTCCTGAATCTGTAATTAATTTCGGAATTTTTTCGATTTTTTCTTGTCATGGTAATTAGTGGTGACCTTTTTTGAAAGAAAATTTCGGTAATTACCCCTAATTATGTAATTAGCAAATCTTTCCGACATTTCTGGGCTATTTTTAGTTTTAAGGAATGACACTTCATTTTCACGATTTTTTTCATTTTTTTGGCTCGTGGTAATTAATGATGACAATTCTTAAAATAAAATCCGGATAATTACCCCCTAATTACTTAATTAGCAAATCTTTCCGAGATTTCTTATTTCTCTTTGGTTTTAGAATATGACGCTTCATTTTGACGAGATTTTGAAAAATCATCATACCACATTCTACATATCACATGTTGTTCATCTTTTGCTCCACTCGAATCTCCAAAGTTTGCATTGCCCAGCTATCAAACTTTGGACACCTAGACGATTTTTACGTTCTAGCTAAACAGTGCAGAATTCCCTTCATTATGACGAATTTTTTTCAAATTTTTTTTCAGTTTTTGGTCGTTTCATGAAGATCAACACTGAACTGCCTCTGGCCAATAAACGAGTCTTCAGTACCCCCATCCAGTATTCTGCTGTCAAACAATTAGCCACCGATTACCAAAAAGCCAAAGCTCAGGTAACCACAGCCTTGATGACGGCCGGATGTGGCCATTGGATTGAGAAACCGGTGGAGCAAGACCAATTTTCACTTTAGAGAAATCCTGAAATAGCAACACCAGGCTGCTACATTGTCATTGTCCGCCAAGATGAACAAGGCCAAAGTAGCAGACCGCGTTGGTATTTTGAGATTTGTTCACACTATCATCCGCTTTCATACTTTTCTATTTCAATTTTCTTTTTGCTTAATACTTACTTATGGAAATATTTTATTGTCGAAACTACAAAGTCTTTTCCTCCTACTGTGAAGTTAGTGTTCACTATGTTAATACTAAAGTCGAGATACTGTTCTTCGAGCTTAAAAAAAGTAATACTGAAAATAAATACAGATTTTCCTACGTTTAAGTCTCGTTTTTTCCGCATTCATATTTCTTGTACGGTACGTACTACGTATGGTATTAGTTATTTGCTCGCTAAGTAGACCAAAGTAGACAAATACAGTTGGTTATGGTGCAAATGCGGAAGAGTGGAGCCTCTAGAAAGCCAGGATTCTCCATAGCCAAAGCGCTTGTTGAGCCTCTACTGCGTACACTGAAGGCGCACCATAGTTGAACATACATGTAGTCACAGTTCTGCTTCGTCTTCTCTGCTGCTTCAGAAGGAAGCTCTAGTCTTTAGTGAAGCAGTCTGCAAGGAGGACATACAATGAAAGTTTGGATTCTTTTTGGAATATTGGCTTGCATCGCCTGGCAAGCAAATTCTGCCGCATTGGATGACTACCAAGATGGTAAAAATTACATTTTTCTAAGATTGCCAACTTGAGCAAGGTCTTGATCAAGCTTTACAAATGAATTGTTTAGTGCTTACTCCTAAAATTATCAATGACGTCATCATTTCGTAGCACAAAATGGAAAATTCATTTTTGAGTAAAGTAATTCCACAATTTTTTTCTAGCCCTTGATGAAGAGGAATTAAATCACCTGATGAAGTACATCGAAGCAGGAACTGAAAGCAGAATGGAAAAGTAAGACTCTTCTTTGAGAAATGCATTCCATTGTCTTCTCTCTTGAGGTGTGAAAAATTGCACTGACTAAAAAGTTTTTCTTTTTAATTACAACATAGGCGAGGCCGAAAATTTTGCTTGAGAAGAGATATGACGTGTCCGAATGTAGAAGGGAAAAGGGATTTTTGTTGTAAAGGATCCCAATGCGCATGCAACATCTTTGGGCAAAATTGCAGGTATGTAAAATCACGAAAATGTCGCATCATTTCAGACTTTTTCGAAATAATTGATTACACTATCAACTGAACAAACAGACAAAAAATAAGTTGCATAATTACTTATCATGACGCGACGTTGGAATTTTTCAGGTGCAGTTCCTTGGGCCTTTTTCAACGCTTGGGTCGCAAATAGAAAACTTGCGACGCGAGAAGAATTTCGACAACATGCATCATGGAGGATTATTTTAAAACACAACATAAGCAAGTCACTACATACAATTTACGATGAATAAAAACATTGCTGCTGCATAAGGACACACATATTGAACGGAAAATATACGTTTTCATCATCTTTGTTCCCCTATTGATATTGTAGATAATTTTGGAAATAAACCATAACGTCATAGATGTCCCTAATTCCCTTTGAGGCCATCAAAAGATCAAAAAAGGGAGCTCTAAGATTATATTTATCAATGTCGTAGGCTTTGACATTCAAAGGACCTGAAGATCTAACGAAAGGAAAATGAAAAGAAATCAGATGCTTCTTGATATCAGATAATAAAGAAAGCAATTCTGTAGAAGGTTGCGTGACTAGTACTGTAAATTGTTGCGATTAGCACCATAAAGAAAAAATGCGGGAAAGCTGAGAAGGATAAACAAAAACCCATGCTTTTTCGCAGAAAAATTGAACCTAAAATTTGAGGGATTTTCAACCATTTTTATAAAATTGATTTTTAAGCAAAATATGAGTTATAGGTTGATGTCACGCTTGGCTGAATTTTCTCACGAAACAATTGTGCGTTTTTTTTCGTGAATGAGTTTACGAGACTTCCTTTGCCGCCTTTATGGCCAGGCCCAAGAATATGCTTAGGTATATCAACACTCACATTTTAAGGCACATTTCATTTGAACTTTCCATAAAATCTTTTTTGACAATTTTGACTTCATTCAATATTTTGATAGAAAATAAGATTAAAATATTTATTGGAAAATATTTTTATCCAACTATTACCAAAATTCAATGTAAAAATGATTCAATTCTATAAAAGTAAGTCGCTCTCAGTTTGAGATTGACTTAGGTTTCGAAGCTAATTTTTCTTGCACGAGGCGAGGAAAAACTGTGATTTTGGTGGCGGCAACAAAGCACATTGCGTTGTTGCACAACGAAGTACATTTCCGTTAATTTCTCTAAGACCAAAAGTATAATTCATCTATAATCCAAAGGTAAAAGTCGCCTTGATCCTTCAGGCAATCATTTCATCATTCACTTAGCCTTTCTTCGATTAGCGGAATTCTTTTATTTTAGATGGCCGATCCCGAGAAGGCAATGGAAGTAGTTAATAATGATGACAGTGGCGAAGAGGAAGAAGTTGACGGTGCTGACATCAAGGCCAATGTTGCCGCCGAACTTCTCAAGAATCCGGCTTTGTTTAGTGCACTCCAAGGAAAACTCAATACTATGGTCGGCATGAATTCCGGTTACATCGCGGTAAGTATTATTCACTAATTTTATGATTTTAAAAGTGATGAATGCCATTGTGGCTATTTCTGACACCTCTTATATGATCCAAAGTGATTTTAATATTCTTCTCTGAAGTTTACAAAAAATGCATTTCGCGCGGACTTTTACGAGATGTGCTTGTCCTGATCCTTGTCCTTTAAAATTGCAGTCCTTGCCTGCACCAGTGAAAAGGAGGTTGAAAGCTCTGAAAAAGGTGCAATTAGACGCCACCAAGATCGAGGCCAAGTTTTACGAAGAAGTTCATAAATTGGAATGCAAGTACCATGAAATGTATAAGCCGCTTTATGAAAAGAGGACCAAAATTACCAAAGGTAACGTTTAAAACCTTTAATTACCCTTTAATTAGGCCACTAATTTGGATTTAATTATAGGCGAATATGAGCCCAATGATGATGAATGTGACTGGCCAAGCGACGAAGAAGATGAAGAGTTGGCTGATGATATGAAAGATAAGGCCAAGTTGGAAGACGAAAAGACCAAAAAGGAGGATGAAGAGAAGGACGCCAAAGGTGTTCCGGAGTTTTGGTTGACCATCTTCAAGAATGTCGACATGTTGCAGGAGATGGTGCAAGAGGCTGACGAACCAGTTCTGAAAAAGTTGCAAGATATCACCGTTACCTTCAGTGAAAATCCCATGGTAAAAATTCTCGTGAAACTTTGTTGACGTTTTAGCTAAACAGTGCAGAACTCCCTTTATTTTGACGAATTTTTTTTTTTTTTTTGGAAAAAATTCACGAAATTTGAGACTTGCGTAACGTTCAATTCTTTTTCAGGGATTTACTCTGCACTTTTACTTTGCTCCCAACGAGTACTTTACCAACTCCGTGTTGACAAAGGAGTACGAGATGAAGTGTGAACCCAGTGAAGACGATCCCTTCAGCTTCGAAGGTCCGGAAATTTTCAAATGCAAAGGCAGCACAATCAATTGGAAAGAGGGCAAAAATCTGACTGTCAAAACAGTCAAAAAGAAGCAAAAGCATAAGAGCAAAGGCAACGTTCGGACAATCACTAAACAAGTGAAAAATGACAGCTTTTTCAACTTTTTCGATCCCCCACCAATTCCCGATGATCCGGATGCGGATGTCGATCCCGAAACGCAGGATCTTTTAACCGCGGACTTTGAAATTGGCCATTACATTCGTGATAGGATCATCCCTAGAGCTGTTCTCTTTTTCACAGGTAAGAATTAGATCAGCTTGAGCATCGCGTCCTTGATATGTAATGTGATGAGTGCCATTGTGGCCCCATTCTGACACCTCTTATGAATTATCAATGATTTTAACTTTGTTTCTGATCAACCTTTTCAAGATTTGACATTTTCCCATCATTTTTCGAACAAATTTTCTAATGTTTCATCTTGTTACAGGAGAAGCTCTTGAAGAAGAGGACTTCGATGAAGAGGAGGAAGAAGACGAGGAGGGTGAGGAAGGCGAAGAAGAAGAAGACGATCCGGATTTTGACCCCGCCAAAGCTAAACCTGGTCAACAGGAATGCAAACAACAATAAAAAGCAGTCCGTCAATGATTTCATAGAGCATTTTGATACCTAAAAAGTTATACTACTGGATCATCAAGAACATCAGCAAAAACTTTCTCGTCAAGGAAGACCAACACTCTCCTAGAAAAGAAAATACTTTAAAAAGAAAAAAAAAATTGTCAAGTGAAACTGAAATTCTATTCACCGAGTACCAACTGGTGGTTTACAAAATAAACTGGCGTGATTTGAATCTCCCATTAACAGTCTTACTTACTTATTTTTTCGCATGATGACAATTCTCTGGATTCATACTAAATGAACTTCATGAATGATTTATCGCCACCACACGCCGCCGCCGCCCTACCGAATTTTCCCATTGAAGTAGCTTTGGCTTTCTCGTCGAGGTATTAGTATTGTAAAAACGGGACACAGTTTATTGGAAGAAGGCCTCCTTAAAGCAAACAAACCTACATACTGCTAAAGTGCCATTTTATTTGCTTTGTGTATGCAACAGTTTCTACTTTCTAGACAGTTTGAAAGGTAGGCAACTTTAATTAATTTGCATTCACGGTATGTTACATTTTGTTTTAAAGCTTTCCTTCGTTTGAAATGCAATGCAATTTTCATTTTCGCATGTGCAACTTTTTTGGACTATGCAGCGCAGCGCGAATTTTCCTTTGTTTATGGTTTTAGGTCTAGGCGTGCGAGTACGCTCGCGCGCGATTATTTGATTTTGAAAGAAATACGCATAAACAAGAAGAAAGAGTGTTTCGAAATAAATCGATTTGTTCACACACTTTTCAATCATATTTTTGATGAGCTGTCTTGAAGATAATTGTAAATCATTGTAAAATGTCTCACTTGTAATTTTCAAGCCCAAAAACAATCTATTCTGTTTTTTAAAAATTGTATCTGTAGATTTGTCAATTTTTGGCGCGAAAATTCAAATATTGTAGCCGAAAATGAGACCTTTTGAGTGATTTTCAAACAATATGAAACATGAATACTGAATAGGTGATCGATTTTGATGACGCATGTTTAGCAGTTTGTGCTACCTTTTGATTAATTTGATAATGATGGTAATGAACTTAACCTTCAATTCTTGAAGGCCACATTAAGTAGAAAGTAGCGGGGTACCGATAATAAGAGCAACAGCTTTCTTTGCGTGTTCACTCACTACCAATTTCCAGCGCTTTCCAAGCCGCAAAACTACTAGGGCCAATAAAGTCCTCCTTTTCTGGCCTTTATAACATGATTGAAAACCCATGTGTGACGTTGTGGCCTCGGATTTGTTTGAGTCCAAGGTCTTGAAATTACCTTTTCTCTTAGGTTTATGGCGTGCGTGGATAGCATGAGGTCGCTCCCCCAAAAGAGTAATGGTACGGCCTTAGTTAGTTATACAAAGTCTGGCCTTAATGGTCTTTTTTGGCCTTTGTGAATTTTCTTTACAGAATGACTTTGGGGCCACCTGCTACCTACCTTAGTAGACATGAAGAAAGTTTTGAGTTTGCTCCTACTGAAGAAGAAATAGTGATTGAAAAAGACATTGTTGAACAACCCATGGCTGCTGATACTGATAGTCATGGTTCTTCTGGATCCCAATATCTCCAGGATGTTTTAGGAGACGTTTTGGCCGAAGCTCTTTCAAAAGTGGCCAAAGAGAGACCTGAGGATCCTATTCAATATGTAGCAAATTATTTGCACAGCTTAAAACCGATCCCACCTGCACCTATTCCAGAGGAAGAGCCAAGATCACCTACTCCGGAACCTGAACAAGAACATTTTGATGAACATGTTGAACCCGCAGAAGTTGAAACTGAAGCCCATCAAAGCCGCTTAGAAGAGTACAAAGTAAGAATTCTTTTCTGATTTTTCTAAACCGAGATTTATTTGTCTTTGTTTTAGGAGTCTGTTGACAGGCCGAATTCTAGCCCCAGACAGCAAACGCCAAGGTATCGAACAGCTCATTCTGAGCCACCTCCTTCAATAGGAGGCAGTGTTTCCAACCCTGGCACATCAAGCTCCAATGCCTCATCAAACTTCTTGGATTCCTCAGCGGAGTTAGACATCCGGACCAGAAGTCTGGATCGGCGGAATGAGGATATTCAAGACTTGAAATCTAAAAAATCCAGGAATTCACGTAAATCGTAAGTTTCTTACATTTTAAAAAAAGAACCTTTTACTGGAACCAATTGTGTTTATCTTAGGACATCATTTAGTAAAAGGTTACCTGCAGTGGCCATGTCCAAAAATGATTATCGAGCCAAAAGAGGTCTTTTGCCACCCATGAAACAAAGTCCAAAATCAAGTCCAGAAGGTGAACCTAAATACAATGCAGCTTATGGCAGCAGCAGGTATGGTGGTGTCAAGCAGAAACCTAGGCAATTAGCACCCATTCCTGATGATTTTGACATTGAGAAACATAACCGGCGGAATAAGAAATTATCTAATCGCACTTCAGTAAAAGTTTAGAATTGTAACTCCAAAAAATAAAAGATTGAAAACTCGACCTTTTTGAAAAGTTGTACTGCCTTTGTATGTCATAAAATATGCATAAAGATAAAATGTCAATGCTGGAAAGGAAAGACTCCTCACGCTCCTCAGATTGAGATTGAAATGTTGCACTTTTGGAATATGATTGAGAATTTATTTTAAGTTATTCCAGAATAACAAAAAAACTTTTTGTATCAAAAGTTAGGATGAATTTAGCATCCTTTTGCGGCTGTGATGGTATTTTCTCACGTATCCTTTAACTAATTTTTGGATTTTAGTTGGGTTGATGTCTCCTTTCTTGCTATGACAAACCTGAAGAAATTTTGAAATTAATAAATATTTGGTTGAGAAAAAATTCGTGAAATTACCTTAGGAACACATTTTCTTAAAATATCTTTGTAGTCCTCTTTGGTAATACGTTTCCTGTTGTAATGAGGTTTGAGCACAGTTTTGATCTCTTCTACGATTCTCTCCTGCCTTTGGACTTTTTTCAAGAACTAGTAAAAAATACAATAGAATCAAGAATTACATAAATTTTTAGGTAGATAAACTTACTTTTTCCTTGACAGCCATTTCCACAGCCGAGGTAGGTACGTCATCAATGATTTTGAGCTTATCATCCACGACTTTCATCTTCACATGTTTATTATTATTTGATGCTCCAGCTAAAAAAGAAAAAAAAAGTTATTGTTTACATTTTCAAGCGCACGCTTTCTTGAGCGCACGCCCTTACGTAATAACAACAATAAAAATTAAAGACGCTTCGCTCGGTCTGCCTTCGGCCTACCTCGCGCAGCTTTAGATATAACCAATGATTTTTACCTTTATGACTTTTGATGCCATTTGTCTTGGACTTTTTATGACCCTTCAAGGAAGGTGGCTCAAAGATATCCGATGCTTCCGAGCTTGCAGGCGAAAACGGCGAGTCCATATCCATATCAATAGGCATATCATTCAAGTCATTTGTATCATTGTTCTTCTCAGCTGCAGTAGCTTTACTATTATTAGAAACTAAGGAATCGTCCATCAAAAATGGAATTGTGTTAGCTGCGGTTTTAAGTAGTTCATCGCGATGTCCATTATTGCTACCGTCACTGGAACTTGGACTGCTTGCAATCAAAGGCGCATCATCAATTTCTAAGGAATCGTCAAGCGGAGATTCTGTTGGATTGCAAGGATCATAATCCATGGGATCTTCTGTAGGCGTTTGCGGTCCTTTGGCCAAGTCCAAATTTTCCGTGGGCGGCGTACAAGGTCCTCCGCGAGATAGTTCCTCAATGATATGCAAATCGGCTCCTCCGGATGTTCTTTCTTGTTGCTCTATATCAATTAAGTTTTCTTGATTCTCATTGACAATTTTGCTTTGATTATTTTCTTTCTCGTCGTCACTAAAGATGTCGAATACTGGTTCTGGTGAGGGTTCAATGATTTGGTAAGGCGAAGACATGACATCTATCACGAGTGAGGGCTTGGTTGAGGCGGCGATTTCTGCAGCGGATTTATTAGCTGCGTTTTTGAAATTAACGCTAACCATGATTTTGTCACCTGAAAAAAGTTTGAAAATTCTTCAATTTTCATGAAATTCAAAAGCGAACGAAAAATCCGTGAAAGTGCTTCGTTAAGCAAATTCAAAACAAACATGGCAATTTTACAGAAAAAAATCGTGAAATTCACAAAAGAAAATCTGGCAAGTCAAAAATTAGGGGGAAATTTTACCTGAGGTATAAACTTCCTTGTTGGCAACAGATGAATTGAAATGAACATCATTATTATCATTAGCCGCCGTTACTGTACGATTATTCCGCTTGCTTTTCTTGGACTTTTTCTTGCTTTTGGAAGTTGAATCTGTGTCATTTACCCGATTTGGCCGATTTTTCTTTTTGCCTTTACTCTTTCTCGCAGTTACTGGTGATCGTGACCGCGATCGTGATTTCGATCTAGGCTTGTTCTTCTTCTTGGTATTCCGTGCTGATCTTGGCGATCGTTTCTTACTTTTCGGCGATTTTGAGCGATCAAGGCGATTTCTCAAAGGAGGAGATCGAGATCGATTTCTCAAAGGCGATCGTGTTCGATTTCTTCGCAGCATAGGTGATCTGGAACGCTGGCGTGATCTAAAACGATTACGTGGAGGAGGCGAATGTGATCGCGATCTTGATTTGGAAGGTGACCATGATCTCTGTGGTCGTTTGGATCGCTTATTTCCTCCACTATTTCGTACCGGCGATCTTGAACGTATCGGAGACCTTCTACTGGCATTTCTTGATCTAAATGCAGATACTGGTGATTTAGACCTTGATCTTGATTTAGATCTTCCTCTCCGTCTGGATCTAGATTTCGATCTGGATCTCGAAGGCGACTTTGATTTTCTTTTTGATGATCTGGCTGCACGTTTTCGATTTATCACATTTCGTACATCATATCTAGGCAGTTCTTTTTGATTTCTTCGCTTAGGTACACTTGATCTAGGTGTACCCGACCGTCTTGATCTTGAGCGCGATCTGGAAGGAGATTGAGATTTTCTCAATGATTGGTTTCTTTCTTCTGAGCTGTTTTTCTCTGAAGATCCGGAAGATCGTTTTCTAAATCTTCGTCGGCTACGATTTTTGCCGTTGCCAGCATTGGGAGTAGTGCTTGAATCTGAACTGGAAGATCTGGATCTGGTGCGATGGGAGGCAGTGCCATTCATTTCAACATTTGCAACTGTCTTGGTGATCTCTCCGTCTTCTACATCCTCAATTTGCAACCGGTTTGGATCATCATCATTGGAACTCAAACCAGACAACGAAATCTCATCATCGTCTTTCTTGCCATTTTCCTTCTCTTTGACACTGCTCACATTACTGACACCGGAAAGACGATCCTCCTCATCTGGTTTATCAACAGGTAGCACAGCCAGGTCACCCAGATCTTGGTCAACGTTTAATTCGGAATCGGAGATTTCGTCCATTCCTTGGCTACTTCGGAGTCCGCGCAAGGCGGAGGCTGCCGCTTGGATCCCGGAGGCTGAAACTCCAGGTAAGCTAATGAAATCTGGCAGTTCATCTTGAGTTGGTGTACTTATCAATGCCGGTTCAGTATCATCATTGTCTTCAACCATTTCTTGCAGATTTTCTTCGTCAGCCATTTGGCTTGACAAACAGTCAGACAAGAAAAATTGGGTTTTACAGGAATTTTATTTCCCAGGTTATTTTCGCTTTATTTACGCCTCAAAAGTGGTTAAAAGTGCCGGAAAAGTCAATTTTCTGCACAAAAATGAGTTTGACAGTAACGCTGAAATGTTCCTATGCAAACAGCAATGCTGTCGTCGGCTTCTTTTGCGGGGCTACTTTCCATATTACAGCGTTTCCAGAGAATCAAAGGTTGCGTGAAAACTCGGTAATTTTGTTCCGTTTAACAAAAGTCAAAAAAAGCAATGTAAATAAAAGTAGTTTTTATCTTGTCAAAGTGTCAAAGATTAGAGCAAAGCTTGAATTCACAAAGAAAATGTATTCGCGAAACTTTGTAAAGTGTTTGCAAATGTCCCCAAGAGTATCAAGATCAATGAGTACTCAATTGACACAAACGTCATTTGAAAATGGAGTCAAAAAAGTCACTATGACCGCTGCCAAAACCAGAAATTCCTTGTCTTTGGAAATGCTCAAAATCCTGGAAAATCACATTGTCAGTGATGCTCAAGATCCAGAGTTGCGTTGTATTGTCTTGAGCGGTCAAGGACCTGCTTTTTCAGCTGGCCACAATCTGAAAGAAATGACTTACAAAGAAGGCAAAGAGTACCATGAAGAAATCTTCAAGAAATGCAATGATTTAATGCGGTCCATTGTCACTTGTCCAGTACCTGTCATTGCTCAAGTTGATGGTGTAGCCGCAGCAGCAGGATGTCAGCTGGTAGCTATGTGTGATATTGCAGTTGCCACAGCCAAGTCTTCTTTCTTGGTTCCAGGATCATCCGTGGGCTTGTTTTGTTCAACACCTGGAGTACCATTGGCAAGAGCGGTGCCAAGAAAAATATCATCTTATATGCTTCTCACAGGTAAACCTATCAAAGCTGACGAAGCTTTGCAAGCTGGCTTGATCTCCAGGATGGTTTTAAATCCAGAAGAACTTGAACAAGAAGTTCAAGCCATTTGTCAAGCCATCATTGACAAACCAAGGGGTGTGATCGCCTTAGGAAAAAAGTTTTATTATCAACAACTAGAAATGGGATTGACTCAGGCTCTTGATCAAGGAGGACAAGTGATGGTAGATAATTTGCAGCTACAAGATGCCCAAGAAGGTATTGCAGCTTTTGTGGAAAAACGGAGACCTCAATGGTGTCACACAGACCAACCATTTCAAAAGTCATAATTGAATAAAAGAGTTTATTTTTTGCAACAATTCCAAAATGAAGGAATTCATTATAAAGGTTGGGTCCATTCAAAGTGGAACGGGTGGTACCTAAATAATGTTATGTTAATATAGTGCGAAATGTCAACATTCATAGATATTTGTGCAGGAAAGTTATACCTTTCAAGAAGGAGGTAATTTTTATAATGGGTTGGGTCCGTTTAGGACTTAGGTGGAACCAAATAAATCATGCATAGTTATTTCAGTTAGTTACCTTGTCGAACATGTCGGTCCTTAAAAAGAAAAGTACTTGGATTTTAATCAAAATCCTGCTTTTCATCCTTTTATTGGTCATTTTTATTTGGTTTTACATGTATGATCAATTGACCGACTTCATCAAAGGCAGAACCAGCATGGCTACAAGATTTGTCGAAGCTCAAACCATTGAACCACCAACTATTACGTTTTGCATGAGCCCTGCCCAAAAAACTTCGGTGGCAAAATCATTTGGATTTGAGACTTTCGATTACTGGGAATGGATTGAAATTGAAGGAACTACAATTGAACAAAGGATCAAAAATCTTAGCTACATTTTGAACAGAGATTTCAAATTGAGGCAATCTGATTTTGGTTCTAGTGTTTTGTTGGAAGAAGGAACCAATCTAATCAGTGGGTACGCATATGAAGTGAAACCTTTTTGGACTTGGGCAGCAGGGATTTGTTACAAGATTCAACCCTTATTTGAATTGACTATGGAAAACGTCCCATGGATAGCACGTTTTGAAATCACTTTTGAGGATTCTTTAAAAGAGACTGACAAACCCAAAGAAGCAACCATTTTCTTGACTTCAAATTCTTCATGGCATGGAATTGTATCTGAAACATGGCCACAATTCAGACCCACAGAAATCAACATAGACTTAACAGACAAACAATTTTTCAAATATGTTGCGCTTACCAGGAATACTCAGCTGCTTTTTAAACAGGTAAAGTGTTTGAAAATTACTACAAAAGTCTCCTTTTAAAACACTATTCAAAGGGAGTGGTCAACAGCACTGAAGATTGTTTCTGGACAGAAGTTCTGAAAACCAATTGCTCTTACAAATGTATTGCTTACTTTGGTGACTTGCCTAAATGTAGAACTCTTGAGGAATGGGGTTGCATCACATCCCAATGGTCAAATGAAGTTTGGACGAATTGCATGCTCAAGAAGAAAGCATTGAAATTCCGAGCTAAGGATTCAAAAGTGCAAACCTACACTGAAGATGAGTCTAGTAAAATTTGGATTGAGTTGTGGTCAATGCAGCAAGAAATTGAGGAAGAAGTGGATGTCATCACCATCGCTGAATTGATTGGATCATTGGGTGGTTCTCTGGGCCTTTTCTTTGGATTCTCCATGTTTGCTTCAATCATTTTCTCAATTCAATCAATGATGCCAACTCTTTGAGTATGTATAAGTGAACGTACTTCAGATACATTAGCTGGATTTGCAATTTGTGCAGGAAAAATACATGTACCTTGTAAAAGCAGCTCATTTTTATTTCTTTAGAAAGCTGTAAGAAAGCGTTTATATTTTACAGCAACTCAATGTTTGCACAAAAAGTTATACCTTCAAAGAGGACCCCATTATAAAGGTTGGGTCAATTTGTGTGGAACAAAATATAATATAGTGTGAATTTTATGCTTTTCCGTGTTTGAACACTAGCTGTGTGTTAAAAAGGGACTTTTTTTACAGTGGGTCCATTTAGGTGAAAGCAAATATACGTACAGAGCGTGAAAGGACAAACTTTATTCGAGAATGTTCGTCCTTAAAGAAAGTTGTATTTGGAGTTCAATCAAAATCCTGCTTTTCATCCTTTTATTGGTCATTTTTATTTGGTTTTACATGTATGATCAATTGACTGATTTCATCAAAGCTAGAACCAGCATAACTTCAAGATATGTCCAAGTTCAAACCATCGAACCCCCAACTATTTCATTTTGCATGAGTCCTGCCCAAAAAACTTCGGTGGCCAATTCATTTGGATTTCAGACCTTTAATGACTGGCAAAATATAGAAATTGAAGGGATTACAATTGAACAAAGGATCAATAAACTCAGTTACATTTTGAACAGAGATTTCAAGCTGAAGCAATCTAATGTATTATTGGAGGAAGGGACCAATTTAGTCGATGGATTAGAATATGAAGTGAAACCTTTTTTGGCTTGGTCAGAGGGGATTTGCTACAAGATTCAACCTTTGTTTGAATTGGCAGAAGAGCAAATTCCATGGATAGCACATTTTGATATCATTTTTGAAGATTCTTTGGAAGAAATTGACAAACCTAAAAGAGCAACCATTTTCTTAACTTCAAATTCTACATGGCATGGGATTGTCTCTGAAACTTGGCCACAATTCAGACCCACAGAAATCAACTTGGACTTAACAGACAAAGAATATTTAGAATATGTTTTGCTTACCAGGAATACTCAAATGCTTTTCCATAAGGGAGTGGCCAATAGAACTGAAGATTGTTTCTGGGCAGAGGTTCTGAAAACCAACTGTTCTTACAAATGTATGGTTTACTTTGATGGCTTTCCTAAATGTAAAACTATCAAAGAATGGAAGTGTATCCGCTCCCAATGGTCACCTGAAACTTGGACGGATTGCTTGCTAAAAAAGAAAGCATTGAAATTCCGAGCTAAGGATTCGAGAGTGCAAACCTACACCAAAGATAAGTCTAGTAAGGTTTGGATTGAGTTGTGGTCAATGCAGCAAGAAATTGAGGAAGAAGTTGATGTCATCACCTTGGCTGAATTGATTGGATCATTGGGAGGTTCTCTGGGCCTTTTCTTTGGATTCTCAATGTTTGCTTCGATTATTTTCTCTATCCAATCAATGATGAAAAAATGTTGAGCATGTGTTAGTCAAGGAACTTTAGGTTTCGGTGAATATGCAACTGTAAGTGTAAGTAAGCGTAGGGACTTCGTTTATTGCGGTTTATTGATCAAATTCTTTCAATTTTTCTTCAATATGGGAAAACTTTGCCCAAGAACTCTTTCAAGCAGTTTTGAAGCAACGAATTGTTGTTCATTTTGAAAGAAACCATTGTTCCATCATCATCACCAAACCAGCCAAAGCCTCCTTTCCCTGGAAAAGTCCGGAGTCTGCAACTGAATACCTTTTCAGACAACACAAGTGAACAAAAAAAAGCGTTGTTTTTTTATTTATTTATTTTTTTTTTCTCGAATTGCCAAAAAAGATTTTTTTATTTTTTATTTATTTTTTTTTTTTTTTCTCGAATTGCCAAAAATATTTTCACCTTTTTGAACTTTCTTGTCAAAGTTGAGAATGAATGTAAATTCAAATTAAATTATCTGTTCGTGAATCCTGATGACTGATCAAATATATCAATTACTAAATGTGCAAAAGGGGCAAAAACAGAGCTCAATTACTTTTCATGTATCAATTTGTCAGTTTATTGACAATTATTGTGGTTTGCGTCTGACCTCCCCCCGCTTCCTGTCAATTGGTTTGTCTATATCTACGGCTAGCTGCCGCTATTACTAATAATGTGCACCTGTTCATCTGATGGTTTTTCGCAGGAAGAAAGTTTAAATGGCGCTTTGTTTTACCGGAAACTTCCCAATTAGAAATTAATGCACATAGTACTACTACCCCCACCGCACCTCTCCACAGGATATGGCCAATTTTTCCCTTCAAAACTGCTACTGCAAATGCTTCTCCTCTGCTCCCTCCATCGAGCTTATGGACTATTATTAGTCTCTGTGGGTTGGATTATTTGGAAGATTTCACCTGATGACAGGAACTATTTGGGAAACAATGGTGACTGTCTGCTAGGATGCGACCCCATTTTTTCTTCTTTTTTTAAAGCTCCTGGCGCGCTCGTGAATGGGATTAGCTACAGTTAGCTCTTGAATGGTTTATAGATTTTTACCTGTTGAAGAACACACTGAACCAAAATGGAATTTTTGCTGAAAAGGCTTAAAAAATGCAAGAAAAAAAATATGAAAAATTGAAAAAATTGAAGAAATTGAAAAATTGAAAAAATTGAAAAATTCGAAAAATTCGAAAAAATCGAAAAATGAAAGGAGGAAATGGTAAAAATATTGTTGAATTTTGGTACAAAAATGGATGTTTTGGGTCAGTGTGTTCAATTTGAAACCGTACTATTTGAAAGACCTTGAAAAGGTAGGACTTCAGGGGGTCAGGAAACTCACCACACAAAGAAACCCTTCAGACATCTTTATCGCTCTTTCTTCTCCCAAAAATTTGAAACGATCCTTTTTCACGTCAAGTGAAAAGATCACCCCTTTTTAAATCTCCCAGGAAAATTATAGCTTAGATGTCTCGAAAAGGAAAGGGGAAAAAAATCTTGTAAAAAGAGGTGAGTAAAGGGATTTATGAGAATTTATTTTCTACAATTCCTGCTCCTCCTCCACGTGATATACATTTCTGAAACACCACCTTTTCATCAAGTTTCTCTAGAAGAAGACGTGCTTGAAACCAGATCTGTTGCTTGCATTTTGACGTTTTACTCCTTTTCGTCATCTGCTTTTTAATTGCTCTCTGCAAAATATTTTGTAGGGTGGCTAAATTATCTCAGAGTTGATTCATAGTGCTTGAATTATTTTTTTCTGAAGGAAAGCGATTGCAAAATAGTTTAAAAAAGAAAATTGAAAAAAAAAATATATATTTAAAGAAAAATGCAAAAAAAAATTGAAAATAAACAAAAATTTTTTTTTTAATTTTTTAAAGAAATGAAGAATTAAATTAAAAAAAAAAATGTTCAAATAAATTGATTTCTTTCTAGTAAAGCATGTTTGGCTTTAAAATGCTACGAAAAAAAAAAACGGAAAGAGAAACATTTGCTCACCTTCTGCTCTTCCATGGTCTGCTGTCTTTTCAGAATGTTACTTTTTCTACTGTGTATAACAAAAACATACTTATTGTCAGCTAAAACATATCCAAAGAATTGTAAGGAAATTGGACTTATATTTTTATTTTTTGATTCATAATTTTTAATCATTTTGAATTTTGTTAATTTTTGATTTTTCAAATTTCTCTTACTATTTTTTCTCCAGGATTTTTTGTGTGAAAGGAAAATTTTGTAAGTATTTTTTTCGAATACGTTTGACCCAGGATTTTTTCCCAAAATATTTTTTCCAATTTTTTTTTCACAGATTTTTTTTTCGAATATTTTTTGGGTGAAAATTCTGTATTCATCAAGCGGAAATGTGAAGATAATTTTTCTTTTGCTGATTTGACCATTCTTTGTTGACTTTTGGTGTTTTGACTTGCTTCCTTTTTTTGTCTAATTACGGAAGTGTTGTATTAGCAGGTGAGCAAAGAGTCTGTCTTTCCGAAAGCTAAAAGTGATTGGCATGATTGTCCTAATGGTTACTGTGTGAGAACGTAGTTTCTCCGCTCTTTTTTTCGATGTTGCTAAAGATGGTCACGAGATATGGCGGTCACAAAAGTATTATTACTCAAGGTCTCTAATCACTAATCGATTTACTCAATGGACTGACTTCTTTCATTCTTTATGTATTGGAATACATAATTCATTACAGTAGTGTATTAGGACCCTTTTCTTTGGAGTTCACGAACAATTTTTTGCCTTTTCTTCCTAATCTCGATTTGTAATTTATTCCTCATAGATTGAAACTTTCAATCTTGTTTCCAATCTTGTTTTATGTGTTGATTTTTAATTGGCAATTATTCCAATTTTTTGCTTACATAATTTCTTTTCAAGAAGGCAATTGTTCCAAAACTTTATGAAAAGAAACAGGGAACAAACCTTGCTTTGCTTCCATAATTCACAAAAAGCGGAAGAAAGGACGCTGAATTTTTCATAAGCTCACCTTTCTCCTTTACTTTACTCTAAAGCACCTAATAAAGATACATGTTCGAATTTCAAAAATCCAATTTTATTTTTGATTATTTTCTATTTCATAATTTTACTTCAATTTTTGAATCAAAACAGAATTTTACAAGGCATTTTTTTTTCAAAGTACTTGTACGTTTATTTGGTATTTTAGAGTACTTTGCTGGTCGTCCCCTCCAATGAAGTCTTTTACAACTGCAAGACGTAGAAGTAGTAGTTGTCTCAATCAAATGCAATGCAGTTTTTTTTTTGCAATAATGTTAGTTGAAGCCTAACTAACAAATGCTAAAAATACATGATATTTTAGAAAGGAAATGAAGGTGGAGATCATTGTGTTTGAAAATGGTCAAAAAGTCTCATATGTATGCTTTTATATCATCTTTGAGGTAGACATTCAAATATGAACTAAAAAAAAATGAAAAATGTGACTTTTGAAAAAAATGTTAATTCTGATAAAAAAAAAAAAAAAAAAAAAAAAAAATGAAGAATTGAATTGAAAAAAAAAGGTTAAAATAAATTGATTTTTTTTTCTTATTTGAAAAAAATCTATGAAACCCTTTCCCTGTAAAATTGCCACTCTATTTAATTATTTGACTGATGATCGAGTTCAATTTCCATGCAGAAAAGCAGAAACTGTTCATGCATGGTATTTTCTCAGGGGATTTATTTCTCAGGACTTGAGTTGTTTACCATAATTTCAACCCCCTCCTTCTTCTTCTTCTCCTTCTGCTGCTGCTTCTTCTCCCCCTCACTACTACTGCCAATTATTCTGTGTGACAAATACTTGGCCATTTCCTCTTTTTTAAAAACACAATGAAAAAATGCAAAGAAAAACAACATCAAGCATGACTACTCTCCTGGCTAACCTACTAAAATTAGAACTTTTCTGACAATTTGTAGAAATCTATTTAGGTTAAAAATAATCCCCCTTCCTTTCCTCCCTTCTTCAAATCTGAAAATAATTTCATTCATTGGTGAGAGAAATCAAACCAAGCATTTAAAGCTGAAATTAGTAGGCGAGAAGAAGAAAACCAGAAACTTTTTTATTCAACCGAAAAACGTGACTAATGTGAAACGTTACATTACAATCAATTTGTTTGGCTATAATCATTAAAAAAAAACCTGTTTGATTAAATCGTAACAGTCAATTTGTCAGTCCAAATGTCCAACTTGTCCCAAATGTCCATGTGAGTCAAACTTTGATCAGTAGACAAGTAAAAAAGTTTTGAGATAAGGTGTGATGGCTCACGTTGGCAACTTGATCTTGGACAATCCTTTTATTTCAACAGACTTGACTTTGGACTTTATGTAATTACACAGTATTTGAAAATCGTCCCAAAATAATGTCTGTAACATGTGCAATTGTTCACTTGCATTGCATGTTTGATGCTCTTCTGTACATAAATGTATTGATGTGAAAGCCAAAAATACAATCAATTTATTTCATGCATATTATTAGTATCAGAAATTGCATAAATTGCTGCACCATATGCCAACCTTTTCAAAACATGTGATTCTTGATTACGCTTGGTACAAAATGCACCTTAGGTACATCTCCTCACATGATTTGTATTACGTAAAGTGTTCGGTCACGTACTACACGCACCCTAATTACCACGTGAATCCTTACGAACATTCTTTTTGGCTAATGTCAATAATTATTTTGATGCCGTAACCTAGATTGTTTTTAATCAGTTTATTGAACACATAACAACATAAGTAAGTCATCTAATATTTGCTTCGAATTTTTGATTAAACTTTGATTATGTCCACGTAATTGATTTGTGTTACGTGATCCGTTAGGTCACAACTCTATGAGATAACATAATGCAAAAAGAGTATAAAAGTACGATCAAATCATCTCAGCATTTATCACTTGAAAATCACCCTTAGCTAAAGTAACAAAATGAATCATTTCAAAAACTTGATCCTTTTGACTTCAATGGTAGTTTTCAGCACTGCTGAAAATGTGGGCTGGAAAAGCTACCTGGCTGAAAATCCATCAGAATTCCACGATTTGCCACTGACTTGGGAAAAAGGCCACAACCAAACTGAAGTTCCACATTGGCTTACAGGAGTTTTCATCAGAAATGGACCAGCTCAACACACCTTTGGATCAGATAGGAAACATCTTGGTAACTACATGGATGGATTTGCCAAACTTCATAGCTTCAAACTAGATGGAGCTAATGTCTACTTCAGTGGAAAAATGGTTGAATCCACCACCTACAAAGACAGTCTGGCCAAGGGTGAACTTGTCCCTCAGATCCTATTGAGCCATTTTCCCAATCCTGAGGATGAATGGAGTGTTTGGGAAATGGAAGAAATCATGGAACGTGCCTTCAATCAAATGTATGGAGATGCTAGCCATAATGCTTTTGACAATAACAATCCTGCTGTTTGGAGATTGGGATCCAAAGAGAGTCCTGTCTACATGGTCACCACTGACTACCCTGCCCCTCAAAGGTTTGATATTGACACTCTTGAGACTATGGAGCTGTTCAGACCTGACAATCCTGCTGGAACATTGAGTGGTATTGCTCATTGGATGCATGAACCTGGCACTGACAATTCCATTACTGGTCAATACAAAATTGGAGGAGTTTTTGGCAGAGATTATTTTGAAGTGCAAAGGTTCACACCAGACAATACTGGTAGGTTGATAAAAAATCTTTATTTTGAATCCAAAAATCCATTAAAAACAATTATTGATTTTTAGATTATAGTAAACCTGAGATTGTGGCCTACTTTTATCCTAAGAAGAATTCCATGATGCACAGTTTTTCCATCACTGAAAATTATGTCATTTTCATCTTTTCACCAGTGGCCCTTTCAAGTCCAACCTGCATGGTTTCCAACCATTTCCATATCACTGACTGCATTGAAGTCAAGGATGAACCTTCAGATATCTTCATTGTCAACTTGAAAACTGGTGAAGTCCATGAAATGCAAGAAGATATCATTTTTTCTCTACATCACATCAATGCTTATGAAGTTGGAGATGATATCATTGTTGACTTGGCACCAACTGAAGAATTTGCATTGAGGTAAGAATTCATTTTTCTTTGAAATGCCCCCTTAAAATAAAATCAATTTTAGGGACTACTTGAGCATGGAAAAATTCATGAATCCTTCTGAAACTAATGAAGGAATGAGTGCTTCAGGTGAACTGACCAGGATCACTTTCAATCTCAAGAACAGAAAAGTGTCCAGCTCAAGATTTCCCAATGGTGTGGATTCTGAACTTGCTCGATATGTCAACCATATTGACTTTCCTGCCATCAATGAAGCTTACCGTGGAAAACAGGTATGATTCCCAACTTTTATGAAATAGTGACCACCCTAATTTTTATTTAGCACCTAAACTATGAGTTGTTTAACACTTTGTGATATTTGCAGTACTGTGTTATCTATGGATGGAGTAGTTTTGATTACTCCAGAATCGGACTGGTCAAAAAGAATGTTTGTGATCATACCAAAGACCAAGTGTTGTACCAAGACAACCATTATGGCAGTGAAATGTATTTCATTGCTCATCCAGAAGCCAAGTCAGAAGATGATGGTGTCTTAGTCAGCATCACTTATGATGGAGAAAAAGAAAAATCATACTTTGTTGTCATTGATGCACTCACCTTTACTGAAATTGACAGAGCTTACTTACCTCATAACATTCCTTGGTCAGCTCATGGTATGCATTTTCCTGACGCCAAGTGGACCCTTTCAAACTAATTCTTGCTTGAAAAATAATTCCTTTAAAACTGATATTTTTGTATTCTATTTTTACAAAATTAGAGCTGGTCTCTAGTGAAATATAATTTATTTTCAATTGAAGTAAGTGATATGGTTAGATGGCGCTCAAGTTAAAAACCTGACAGATTTTCAAAAAACACGGTAGCTACCTACTAAAAATTACAAAGGAGTGAATTTCAAACCCATTTCTCAATGAAAAGTGTGTAACAAAACATTTCAGAATTTAGATTTAGAGCCATAAAAAATGCTTTTAAACTTTGATTTGAAGTCTTATTTGGAAAATACTGGAGTTTGGTACAATAGTGTTGAGTCGAATTCAGAGTCTTGACACATTTTTGTGGATTTTAAAAACAAAATGAAAGTGTAACAAAGTCATTTCAGGAACTCATCAAGAACAATTTCGCACTCAGTAGTGGCTATTTCCCGTTTGCATTAGACTTTTAGGAGGGGAATCAGGTTATGACCGATCATTAGTCGGGTGAAAAGGGGTGGAGTAGGTTGTTTACTTATAATTTTGTCGATTTCTCTCTTCTTATCTAGTGTAGCAGAACAAATTGAATCCTTTCAGAAAGGAGATATTGAGCAGTAGTCAAGACGAGAGGATGAGAGGAAACAGTTGATGTCCAAGTCATTACAAAAGCTGCGCAAGCGTGAAAATAAATTTTCCACAGTGTTTGAAAATCACTAAAAAAATGTTATTTGAATTTTCGCGCCAAAAATCAACATTAGAATATACAGGTGCAATGCCAGTGAATTTCGGCGCGAAAGTTCAAATATTTGAACAATTAGTGACATTACAAAAATCATTTTAAAAATTCAGTGAATTTTGGCGCGAAACTTCAAATATTTTAAAGAATAAGTGACATTACAAAAATCATTTAAAAATTCAGTGAATTTTGGCGCGAAAATTGAAATATTTGAAAAATTAGCGACAATAATTTTGTAAAGTTCAAAATGAGACATTTTTTGGTGATTTTCAAACAAAATGAGAATTTTCCCCTTCACTTCAAGATTTTTCTTAGTAATTTCATATTTTCCAGTACCAAAAGAAGCAGTAGGAGAAGAAAAGTCACAAATGATTCACTTCATTGACGCTATTGATTGTGTGTGAAAGCAGAGATAAGATTCGGCAATCATGAGACTCACTCGATTGCGTGATTTTTGGGAAAATGGCAAAGCCAAAAGAGTTTAGAACATGACGCAGCCATGTGTAAACTTTGTGATGCATCTTTTGAATTCGAACGAAAAGAAGCGTGGAAAAACTTAGATGAAATTGGCCCTGAAGCAGAAAGGTCTCGTACACTTCCACACCGCATCATGATATCTAGCAAATCTAGGGGCAATATTTTGGCAACCTCCACCAATTAAGAAAACCCTAACAAATCCAAAGGGTCCTGAAATGCACAAGAAGAAATCCTACACACATTGTTTGAAAATCACTCTACAAGTCTCATTTAAGAAATATTGCGAACTATGGTTTGTATCACACTGTCAGAAATCCAAGAATTATGTCCAAAAATATCAAAAATTATTTTTTGGAATTTATTGATACAAAATGCCTCACATACTTCACCCAACTCGTTTTCAACATTCCAAAGCTCATTTAACCCAACTAAAGTAGCTAAGCTCGCTATGAAGACTTTTTGAGTACCCTGTGCCCATTTTTAAAATGCATGAGTTTTGATGTTCAGAGAGTAACTTTAAAAACAGTTGAAGCAGGTCTCGATTTTTTAAGAGGTAGTAGTAGCAGTTAGTAAATACTTGAGAAAAATTTCACTTCAGTTCTTCACGAAGATGTTGGAGTAGAGGAAAGAAGTTTCTTTCCAGCAAAGTCACGCTTTTTTCGGCCTACTGTAAACATAATTGGGGACTCTTAGTTCACTTCATTCTTCAACAACGCAGCAGCAGTCAGTAATGAAATTGACCACCTACATGGCACAGTTATAATCTTTCGCTTCCACAGAAAATGTGCACAAAGTCTTTGTTTGCCTTGCTTTTTTGGTTCTTTTTTCTTTCAGAGAAGAAATTCACTTTTCGTCAAAGTCATCTTAGCTGATTGCAACAGAATTAGGAGGCCTTTTTTCAAGGAAATCACGGCAATTATTTGACCTGATTTTTTGTGGAGAATACAATAACAAAAGAACGAAAAGAACAGGGGAATTAAACCGTTGCACAATGAAATAAAAGCTCTGATTTGTCTGAAGATTTGATACATGTTGAATTTGAATTTTAGAGGCCAAATGTCATAAAAAAATTTTTATTGCATTTTGACGCCAAAATTGTTTTAAAATCTTCAAAAATAATAAATGGAAGTTTCTAATTTTATATTCTGCAAACAGACTCAAAAGAAACCATTTGGTCCAAGATTTTGTTCTTCATGCTCTGAAAACAAAAATGCAAGACATAAGAGAAACGGCAATTTGTCATTTTGCACAAGAGCAACTGAAGAGATTTTTTCTAATCTTCTTTTCTTACCACAATTAACCCACAACAACGATAAAAGACGGCCTTATTTCAGTACTGTTGCAAAAAAACTTTCGCTGCTACTCGCAAAAAAAGTCGAGCAAGAGGAAATGGCAAAAGTAAAAGTTGTCAGGAAATTCGGCGGTAGTTGAAATATGAGTTTTGCTATAATTTTCCCATCATATCTCATCAATTGATTTTTTTTCGATTCAGAAAGCTTTTTGGATAATGATAGGTGATCATCAAGTACCAGTCACTCTTTTTTTCCTAGAAATCAAAATTTTCCTAGTATTATACCTGCTGCTGCAATTGGTACACATCCACAGTAGCAAGTCAGGCTTTAGTGCAGCGTTTTTCATTCTCCTCGATCTTCGTTCCGGGCTTTTGCTATGAAATGCACGATGTGGCGCGGGGAAATAGAGTAGACGTCTATTGTCTATGATTCTTTACATTTCTTGGTATTGGAAGTACTCAGGGATAAGTAGGTAACCCTAATTGAACTCGTGTACCAGAAAATTTTTATTTGAATTTCTGGATATAATTTCGGGTTTTCTGACAGTGTGATACGCTTAAGAAAAAAACATTTTTAAGCGCGAGCTTAAGCTGCTCGCGCTTCTACATCTTTAAAATCTTGTTCATGTTGTTGTTCTTCTGCATTTTTCTGCAATTTGCGTAATTTTACGCTTTTCTTAGATTTCAAAACTCGTAGATTTTCAAGGTTCTTAGCTTTTCAAAACTCTTAGATTTTCAAAATTCTTAGATTTTCAAAATTTTTAAACCATTGCTCGCGCTTATAGTTTGAAAAGTTTCAAACTTTTTTAAAATGCTGCTCGCTTCGCTCGCATCAATGTGAAACCCAGCATGCCATAAATGGTCATTTTTAAAGTGTCATCTATCTTCAATGCAATTTTTTAAGGTACTTGATAGCAGCTAATAAAATGATCGTCTTTTATCATCAAGAGAAATGAAGTAACTGCATCATCATTTATTCCAATCACGTATCCATGTAAGTAAAAGTGCATTTATGATGTTGACCATTTTCTCTGCGTCCCGTCCAGCTGTTCTGTTTGCTGGAAGAGAACTCGGTGGTGGTGGCGAGAACTCGGAGAGGATCCAAGCGCTAGGTGGGGTGCCATCACCCTCGACTCTCAGGCTTCTCCTCGCACATGGACGCCTTACCTCCCCGTAATCAGTCTTCAGAATTTTGCCGAAGGATTGAGTCGTCATGAATCCGACACCTTATACCATTGGTTTGCCTGAGGACGGAAAGGTCCAAAGCAAGTAAGTTTACAATTTTTTCATAATTCATTGAGCGAAGCGAGCTTTTTTTTACATTTATAAAGATGAGATTGAAAATTAGATGGCGTTATGTAATTTTTGAGATTTTTGACTATTTTGTCCGATTTTTTGCAATTATTGTCAAATCTTCCTGGGTTTCAGTCAACTGAAATAAAATATAGCTCGCTTCGCTCGCATAATGGCAACCATTTGTATGCTGTCAAAAAAGGTATACTAGGGAAGGACATGTGTGTGTTGGTAAATTGCAGCATGATGCAGTAGATTTGCAATTTTGCATATGCAGTTATAATCTCTTGTCAAAATCTAACCCTCCTTCTACCTACAGGGTGATGATCTGTAATATTGTTTCTGTTATGTAAAGCACCTGTCGGATACTTTAAAAAATATTCTTATTTGTCATCATGTAGTAACTTTCATCTACTTTGCACGCTCAGATATACCACAACAATGATGAGAATAATCGCTTCAATTTCCTATAGAGTGGCTTGACAATCTATGTAATCCACCCTGTAGGGCTTAGATTAACTTTCTTTGAGGACAAATCAAAATCTTATGACATAACATGAGAATATTGTGACCAGAGGGGGTAGTTCACTATGATCACTTGCAGTTTTTCTTAAAATATGACACACTGCGGCAAAATTCAATTTTTTGTCATAATTTTCAAATTGAAAATTCACTTTAAAAAACTAAAAAATGTTATATTAGATCAAATTTTTAGTAGAAATTTGACAATAATTTCATTTTTGCCGCAGTGTGGGGTCCAAGAGCTAAAGGACTGTAACTAATTGAAGCTTTTGGAAATTGACAATTGTAAAGTATCTGTCTGTGATTGTTCCTTTAAAAGGGGGAAGAAATCTAGTCATTATTTGTGAACAAAACCATTTGAGAACTGAAGTCTGCTAGCAGCAAAACTAAAATCTAGAAATCATTAGCGAGATAAGCTTCTTACTTACATGCGTCTTACTTTTGAAAAGGAGAAAATTCCACATGCACGAAAAAAGTGTTATTTGATACATTGTAAAGCTGCTCTGAAATATAACTTTTTAAACGAGGGATTTACTATTTGAACTTGAAATATACGAGGAGAGCACGATTTTTATGAATCATTTTTCATTCTCAATTTTTGGACAGTGTTTTGAAAAAAAAAAATCAATAAAATCTCATTTTTGCAATTTTTTTCATTTATTTCAACTTACTATTTTCATACTTTGTCTAGATGGCGTTTAGGTCAAAAACATCAGCAAAAAGGCGAAAAACACGGGTCACTGTAGTGAATTCCCGCTTCATAAAAAATTCAAATTGGTTTTAGAACAAAATGTTACTAAACAAACATATCTTTAAATTAGTTGTAGATCACAAAAATGTTAAGTTCAAGTTCTAAATCAGCAATTTTATTAATTAAACTGAATTTTGTTCTCAAATGTATCGAGCTCATACGATTTAGATCGAAAAAAAGTGGGACCAGTGTACATTTCTTTTGCTTTCGTTGCGTTGAAGAAAAACTAGATAATGTCATTAGGAACCCCTCTAATTACCTAGAGAAGGACCTTCGAGGTTGCTTGGCGTACATAGCCATGGTGAACCTAAGAACGAAAGCTTCATCACCATTAACGTTGTCAAAGTTTTGCTCTAAGTGGTCTTACACGCATTTCCTTCATTCTTTCTCTCATTGTTTTCATTCCAGGTTTTTACTCCAACGGGTCAAGAACTCAAGTTTGAAAAACAGAAGCAACGAATCTTTTTACTGCCTCCAGATGGACAAGGAAGAATAGCTTTGCTCCAAACAGACATAGAAACAGACTTTGGGCTATTACATGAGGTAGAATCAGTGTTGTTGTAGAGCTGTGCAATAAATGCAACAAATAAAAGAGAAGCTAAAGCTTGACCTGAAAAACTGCGTTGTGCCAAAAGCTTCAGGGAAGGGGATTGAAACACAATAGAGGCTCTACCAGGGGCTTCGACTATGCAAGCATTGCTAAAGTACATCTGCTGCCTGGAAGCTTATTGTTATTAGTGCAGAAATTCATGTCTACTACTTCAGGCTTGCTGCTGAGTAGTGCTGACATGGCTATTTTGCCTCTAAAAAGTGAATTAATGGTTTTGAGGCTTTTATGGTCGATGTCTCTACGCTTACAATATGGAACAATGAATATCATTAATCAGAAAAATATGAGAGAAAATGTAGGATATTTCTATACTAAGAATCAGTTTTACAAAATTCCGCAGGATGGCGTTTAGGTAAAAAGTTAGTGGATTTTGAGCAAAAACACGGTAACCATACTATGGATTTACTTCAATGAAAATTTCAAAACATTTATTTCAACTTACTATTTTCATGCTTTGTCTAGATGGCGTTTAAGTCAAAAACATCAGCGAAAAAGCAAAAAACACGGGTCACTGTAGTGAATTCCCGCTTCATAAAAAATTCAAATTGGTTGTAGAACAAAATGTTACTAAACAAACATATCTTTAAATAAGTTGTAGATCACAAAACTGTTTAGTTTAACCACTAAATTAGCAATTTTATTTATTAAAATGAATTTTGTTCTTAAATGTATCGAACTCTTTAGAATTTGGAAGGAGCTCCTCTACCAAATCTAGTTGCACGCAGAGTTAATTTCATGACTGATTAGAAAGCTAGTCGTGCCTGATTCTAATCAGTTATTGTTAGCAGCAACTCTACTCATCATCCTGAGTTAGTATAGTAGATTATTTTCCATTTGGCTACTGCAAAAATCAGACTTTACAGTTAGAGTAGACTCACTGTTTTGAACTTCTAGTAGAAGTCTGAAGTAATTGGCTCCGATGTGTGCATTTTTCAAGCCTTCAAATTCTGCGGTTTTTTGGACGTTTGTTTTTGTTCTTTTGGACAAAAGCAACCAAAAATTGGATTACACAGCAGAATTACAAAGTTTGAAAAACCAAAGGAATACTGCAAAAGTAAAAAGTAAATGAGACATTTTTGGTGATTTTCAAACACTTTGATTTTCTCCCTACACATCTGTCTCCCTATGATTATGAGAGTCCCAAATTTTGCTAAAGTAATCAATTATCTTTTTTAGTAGAGCCGACTAATTGGTCTTGCTAGACACGCTAGACTCCAATATTTTTTGAGGTGTTGATTTTTTTTCTCACTGATGAGAATAATTTGATAGTTTGGGAAGCCAAGGAAGGAAGTAAGCAACATATGCTTCAAAGATTAGAGTGCCTATGTGACATTTTCAAATTGGTGCCTCACAGTATTAGAAAATCTCCTAAAATGTCTCATTTTCCCAAAAAAATGGTTAGATGTCGTTTAAGAAATTGTTTCTCGATGCTTTAGAGTTCCGATTTCTCTGAGCAAACATTTGTTGATACTTTGAGTAGAATGAGACTTTGAAGTTGAATTTCAACCACTGTGTGAAATTCAGGTGTGAAATTCAATGCAATTACAAGTCTTTTATTTGACTACTTAGCTGGTATGTTAATTGCTTTAGGATTCTAAGTGCATGCTTTTGTTCTAAGGTGAGAAATGGTTTTAGTGCTCCAAGACAAACATGACAAAGTGAATGAGTCAAAGTCAAAAACAAAAAGGAGATCTCAGATAAGAATAAATGTATGGGAAATGAGGATTTTCACTTGCTCCATTTACAAAATGGAAGTGTGAGTCAGAGTGAAAAACCAAACAACAAAATCCTCGGAAGTTTGGAAATTCCCAGTAAAATGACTACCACAACATCCACCTTGGATAGTAAAACGAAAATGTACAGTTTTATGGTGATTTTTACTGCCTTATACCTCTTGCCACTTGGTAGTTCTCTCTATATACATTTACAATGCACCTTTGCTCTTTTCCTTTCACTCAACTTTTCTTCTTCTCAAGTATTTGTTTGAAATGACTCAGCACTACCCTGTAAATTGGCTTAAAAATGCCTTACAAAGAAAAAAAATGGTTAGATGGCGTTAATGAAACCATTTCCCCGATTCTTTTAAAGTAAAAATACTTGCAAATTCTGACTGTTCTCGTGGAAATAAACGTAAACTCGAAAGCTCGCTTCGCTCGCATCCTCGTTTTCTTTCGCTCAAAATTCGCTTTGTTCCCATTTTATAATAGAAGAATTTCACTTCTTCTTCATGAATGAAGTTAGATTTCGTTCCAAATGAGACAAATGGTTTAACAAGATCAAAACAGGTGCACATCTCTCCGCCACCAAACTCTTGATCATCACACTTTAATGCAGTAGTAGGCAGTTTGGAGGTGGATGAATGGCTTGTGTTAAAAAGCGTCATTGGAGCGTAAAGAAAACCAGCTGCAAATTATTTTTTAGGGGATGATCAACCACTTTTTTTCAACACTTATACTTAGCGGAGCTACTACTACAATTTCCTCTTTTTGCTTCTTTGTACTAATTTTGAAAATTGCAGTGCACAGTCAGCAAAATCAACTCAAAAATGCGAAATTTTCTTTAAGGCCCGAAGGGCCGAGAGAACAGTTTTAGTAATTTTTTTGTCAATTTCAACTTTTAAAGACATTAAAGAAATTAAAGACGCTTCGCTCACTTCGTTCGTAACTGAATTTATGAGTATTTTTGCCTACTGTGCAATGTCCCTATTGTGCTGAAAAAGAAACGCAAGCGTCATCTTGAGCAATTATCGCATGGCGGCCCAAGTATGCGAGTAATGAGTCACAATCACAGTGAAAATTTCGCATTGAATCACTGCTCAGGAAATCAATAGAATGCCTACCTGCTGGCATACTGACAAATAGTATATGACTTTACACATCTTTTTCATCTCTTCTCTCGACCAAATCTCCCAACGTGACCGGATGCAAGTGTAACCGCATCATCACGTATCACGCCATGTGCAGAAAACCAAGAAAACTTTGAAATCCCTCAAAAAGTCTCATTTTCAACGATGCCCGTGAATACCAAATATTTGAATTTTCACGCCAAATAGACACATTGAAATCATATCAATTCCATTTGATATTGTTTCATAAACGCCATCCAACCATTTTATCACGCTGTTCGAAATCTTCATTTTTTGTCCAAAAATTCAACTTTGATTTCCCGAGAAAATTGTCGATTTTTTGGGGTGAAAATTGTTGTGGTTTTTGACTTTTTATCTGTTGACAGCTTTGATTTCACGAGAAAAATTGTCAAAAAAAGTTTGGGCGAAAAACTCGTGAAAATGTTGGTTTTTGTCAAAATTGAATTTTTGGACAA
>LT727944.1:179352-200943 GCA_900157175.1 Oithona nana
TTGGACAACATTTCGCCTTTAGAATAGTGTGTTATAGGGACTTTGTTGACAAAAAAAAATTAAAGACGCTTCGCTTTAGATAAAGCCTTGGTTTGTTAGAACTGACTAAGCTCGCTTCGCTCGCGTTATGAAATATCAAAAAAAGAAATTTCTTTTGGGTACGAGACGAAGTAATTTGGTAGAGAAAACTGGTTCTGCTATGCCCTGCATGCTTGCATCTCATCTTCTGTCCATAAAACTGACCACAGAGTCTTCTCACGATTCACTTTCACTGCTATTCGTCGTCTGCAGTACAGTTCGAGAGTAGTTAGTTCCTCAACTGTTGCAAATAGAATAATTTTCTAGAAATGAAACTTGTGAAATGTGCCGTGAGCATGACTAATTGAGCGAGAATTACAACTTGGCATCATCAATTATTTGCAGGACCACTCGTATTCAGCCTCCAGGAGGGGTCAGTCATATCAATAGTGACATGGTGCCTGAAAGCGCTGGAATCAGACAGGCCAATAGGTATGAAAATTCAAATAATTAGAAAATTGTGTTGTGTATTTTTCCTTGTGTGTAATGTTTACACTAGGCCAGGTGTTTCAATTTCACATAATTTGGTTTTAAGACCATAATGGTCAACGTAAAGTTTTGTCGCGCGTAGGCTGCAAGATAATCATCTGAGCAGCAATCCAATTATGAATTTTGAGCTTCTTATAAAACAAAATAGAATTCCTAAGGGAATAACAATACACTGATTTTCTCGGCTTAGAAAATTATGGGGTAGTAGTTGGGTTGGTCCACCCACTTTAAACACTGCCTACCGCTAAAACCACAATACAGGGTGGCAGAAAAATTTTGGACCAAAAAGTAAAAAGAAAAATTGGCAGCGAGCAAAGCAAATGAGTGCAATTGGGTTTGACTCCTAAAAACAATTAAAATTTTAGCTCGCATCCTCGCTTCGCTCGCTACACCCTGTACAATTTCCTTTATGTTTGGTTAACCCTACTTCATGCCGCGTTTTGAAGAGCTTCATTTGGTTAAGCAAGGGTAGTAATTCTATACCTGCCATTAAAACATTGGACGTAGTAGATTGGATGCTTTAACCCATCAATTTCTTTGCTCCCAGGGAGAGTAGGGCAGCTTGAAATTTTTTGCTGCTCCTACCGAGATTATTGCCCTGCTACTTCCATCTCTCAGAGAGATTATTGCATGATGCTGCTATTTGGTCCACATTTTGAAATATTATAGGCTTTGTTACACTGTGAAATTGAGCATTTGAACTTGGTCTTCTGTACATAATGTTTGGTAGAAATCGATTCATAAACTCCATCTGACCGCAATACAGGGTGGCTAAACAATAATGGAACATTTATTTGTTGCCACCCTGTAAATGAGATGTTTTGGGACGGTTGTCAAACATTTTGTATTGGATTAGTTGCGAAATGAAGTGCTTTTAAGCCCCCTTTTTTAAATGCCCTATATGAAAAGAAAGTGAAACTTTGATTTGAAAATAATGGTGATGAAAAGGGATGATCGCTTTTGATAATCTTCACGGTCAATTCCCATCCAAGCGTCCAGAAAAAAATACTTTCTTTCTTGAATCTTGATGGTAATCTTTATGGTTTTCTACTTTTTTTTTGCAGAGTCCTTAGACCCCCAGGTGGCATGTCAAGCAACATTTTTTCCGACTCTGACTCGGCTTCTGTCACCTCTTCCAATGAGTCTAGGGCCAGTTCCACTTCTCCCAAGACTCCTCAGAAGCAGTACAAGATGGCCTCCAACTTTGAATTGGGCGATGAACAACCCGAAAATCCGTCCCCACGCCGCAAACCATTCAAACCATCAGGTAATTCATGTTTTGATCATAGATGGCGCTTTAAAGTTTTGCCCCCCATAACAATAACAAATTGCAGTGAATCCTTTGACTGGAGAATTGGTCGGTTGTCCTGGAGTGATTATTCCGGAAGAAAAACCTGTACGATCCACCACTAGGGTTCCTCCTGGCGGCTACACTACCCCTTTGTGGTAAAACTAAGGACGAAAAAAACGGAGAAGAAAATCCACTTGCTACTGTTTGATATCTTTTTTTTCTTTACATCTTTTCATGATTTGTACAATACAAAATAAGAAGAGCAATAAAATGCAATATTTGTGCCTTTTAAAAAGCAAAAGAACTTTTGCCTATTTACTATGGAAGTATGCTAGAATCCGGAACGACAAAATTGTAGGGGGCGCTTTTTTATGACTCATGTCCTTGCTTCTAAGCACCCCACCCAGTTCCTCTCTGTCACTGTCAGTGATACCGTGATACGCCATTTGCTTTTCATAACAAAACATAAACATATCCTTGAAGAAAAAACAACAATGTTGTTAACTCAAACTAGGCCCCACCATAAAGAACCTGTGTTTGTGACATCGATTGATAGTGAGATTCATCTCGCAGCTTCAGATGGAAATCTTGAACAAGTCAAAAAATTAGGAGGAAAGTTGAAAAATAAGAATCCCCCAGATGACGATGGATTAACACCAATGCATTTAGCCGCTTGGAACGGTCACTTGGCAATTGTCAAATTCCTTGTACCTTTAGTCAGAGACAAGAATCCCAAAGCACGTTTGGATTCAATACGTGATGGAAAAACTCCATTGCATATGGCTGCAGAGGCAGGACACTTGGACGTCATTGAGTATATATTGGAACACATTGATGGCGACATCAATCCAACAGAAGGAACAATGGCTACTGTATTACATTTTGCTGCACAGGCAGGACATCTCAATGTAGTGTCATTTTACACAAGACGACTTCCAAATCCAAACCCGGTCAAACTTACAAATGATGCATTCAGAGGATGGACACCTTTACACAATGCTGCGGGAAATGGACATTTGCCAGTTGTAAAACACATTTGTAACCTCATAGAAGACAAAAATCCCCAGGATGCAATCGGTTTTACTCCATTACACAATGCTGCTTACCGAGGGCATCTTGAAGTTGTCAAATACTTGCTCCAATTTGTGGAAGATAAAGAGCCCAGAGATACAGGACATTGGGGAGAAAAGACGCCTTTAGATTGGGCAAAAGCAGAAGGTCATTGGGATATTATAAACTTTTTTCAACGTTTGGATGCAAATTCACGATTGAAAGAACGTCGAGCAGCAAAAGCAAATAAACATGTCAAGACATCTACTGTGACACAAGGAAATGATGAAGAGTATGACATTGATAGCGTACTTCAATCACTTGGTATTGATGAAGATACATCAAAAAAGAAGCCCAAGAAGAAGAAATCAAAGAAGCCCCAAAAGCCCCAGAATCAAGAAGCATCAAACATTGAACAACCATCATGTGATGCTGAAACGGTTGATGATTCTCTTCCACTTGGTGCTGAACCAATTGTTGACCCTCCTCTGCCAGTCAAAGATGAATGTAGCATTTGTTTTGAGCCACGTAATCCAACATACTTGTTCTTTCCATGCGGCCATGCTACCTTTTGTAAAGATTGTGCTTTGCGTCTGTCTGAAAATAAGGAGAAAAGGTGTCCGGATTGCCGAACCACTATTCAAGGCACATGTAGAGTGTTTGGTACAATTGGAAGTAAATAGATTGGAAATTGAAATGATATATAAGAGGACGAAAAAAATGGAGAAGAAAATCCACCTGTTACTGTTTGATATCTTTTTATTTCCTTACAACTTTTCATGATTTGTACAATACAAAATACAATCCGGATAAATTGTCTTCAATGTTCAATTGCATTATAGGTTCAGTCTCTTCCTCATCAGAACTTGCCCAAGATTGCATCACTCCATCCCATGGGTCCTCCTCCTCCTTGGGATCCTCTGACTTTTTCCGACCATCCTTTACTTCGTCCTTGGATTTTATCTAACTTTGAAAATGCGGCGTATTTATCACTACTTAGTGAAGCGAGAGTTGTGCTTCCTTGTGGTATTGGTTTCCGTCTTTCTTGTATTTCATGGTCTTTTCTGTAGCCTCCTTCCATCGCATCGTCCATTTCATCATGAAATGTCACCCATTTGTGACGCATCTCCGCAGTAGCTACATTATTCTCTGACGTTCCGGCCATTTTTTACTTCTTCTACTGCTGCCCGAAAGTGCAACGGCTTGTTAAAAAGCGTAACAATAGAAAGGATCTTCAACTTTGACGATGCCTTGCTTTTCAAAGATTTTAAAATCTTGTTTGTCGGAGGAGGGAAGAAGCACAATTGATGAATATAACTCATTGCAGCAGCAGCTGCACTAAGAAATCTGGAATTCCCCAAAAAACTGCGATAACTACATAAATTCTTATGAGATTGCGTTGAAGATAAAATGATTATGACTATGCGACTATGGCAGAAACATAATAATAAAAGCCCAAGATAATGAAGGCAAAACTCCACTTTTAAAATTCGCTTTTTTTCCCCTTAAAGCCACACAAATTATTATCATGGAAAATCATTCTTTTTATTCCTTGCATACAGATTTTTTTTTGCGTTACACAGACATACTTCAAATTCAAACAAGATTGGACACAAAACAAAGCGAATCATAAAACGAATTCAAAACAATTGATCTTTAAAATCCTTTTTTTTTTTCAATTTACTAGAGAGCACTTCTTCTTCTTTCTGTAGTAGTAGTAGTATGTAGTTAGGATGTAAATTTCATTGGGTTTGTGTTTTCTTTCATTTCCTAAAAGTGTTATAATGTATGGATATTTTTATTCTTCCCCGTCCGATTCTTCCTCTTCTTCCGATTCTGCTTCTTCAAGCCAAGTTAACCATGAATTGACCTGAAATTAAAACAATTTTAAAACATGTGCAATTTTGACAAAAAAGGTAAACAAACAGCTGATAATATAAACAAATTGCTTAAAAAATAAACAAACAGCTGATAATATAAACAAATTGCTTAAAAAGTAAACAAACAGCTGAAAAAGGTAAACAAACAGCTACTGTACCTGAAACAGAGCTTTTCCTTTGCCAGGATAAGATTCATCAACGTCCTCCTTCCAAAGTAAGAAAGCATGTTCATCAACGATGTCCATCTCATAAAAGTTGACAAAGGAACGAAGCAAGAGTCCCTTGGGAAAAGCCGAAGCATAGCAGCTCATTTGCAGGGCATAGACTGCAGCCAACTGCAATTTGGGCTTTTCGGCCACAAAAGGCTTCAGAACGGGCTTGTATTTGGTAAGCAACTCCTTTTCAACCTCTGGTCCCCCATCTTGTTTGACAATGTAATTGAAAACGACCTGAAATGACAAAAATTAGAAAAAAAATCGTCAAATTGACGTGGTTTTACACTATTTTGCTTATGAATGGAGCGATTTGACGAATTTTTCAAGTGAGAATGCAATTAGAAAAAGAAAAGTTGTCAAATTTCGAATGTTCAAATATTTTTACCTGGAAGAGGGCGAGGATAAAGTCAGAGCTATTGTGGTGCTTGGAGTCGACACTTGAACCGATCCAAGTGGCCAAATCGGTGGGATTGCCGACATGTGCCTCCATATCCTTCTTCAAGCTGAGCAATGGCATGAGGAAGGACAACTTCTGCTCAGACATCAATTGGGCTAAAACAGATTCCGTTTTACTATCTTCCGGCAAACTGTCCAAGAGCTTGACATTGGAGGCTTCAAAAGCGTCCAGAGTCTTGTCTTGTCCCCAGCATTGGACCAAATTGAACAGACTCAAAAAGAGGATCCGGAAATGTTTAGATCCGCGGACAATCTCAAAGAGTTCTTTGAGTTCCATGATGTCATCAACGATGGCCTTGGCAGCAATCTTGGACAAGGACAATTCCAAGGCTGCATTAGTATCAGGGTCTTTAGCATTGTTTAGCACCTTGATAAAAGCTTCATTGCAGTTGGTGTTATTGATTTGACCGTCTTTGACACTTTGCGAGACGAAAGATAAGACCAGCTCCAAATCGAGGTTTTTGTCCAAGGTGACTTTGTAGAGGTGATTGATGGCCGTTTGCGTCATGGGGCCAGGAATAGAAGCTTCTTTCCAGGACTCTACAGCCTCGTTGGTAGATTCCTTAGCTATCAGGGCCTCCAGCAAGGCCTCAACCTTGTTAAACACCTCTTCGCGCGTCGGTCCTTTGGGTTTGGCTTTTTCAGAATGATGAACTTTGTGGGGCTTTTTCTCTATAAGGATGGGCGCTTGCATAATCTTTCCTGAGGCAGGAGGTAAGGAAGGACCCGAGGGCAAGAGATTGGGCTCGGGATCCAGAATGTTTGGTTTGGCGGATTTCGGCAACAGACTCGGTGTTTTGGGCTTGAAAATCATGCTGGAGGTTTGGGGCTTGAGAGTTAAATCCTTGTTTTCGTTCTCCGAGACCTCGTTCATCCTATGATTTTGCGTTGAAGTCATGCCGAAATTCATCTTTTTGAATCTGGGGGGTAGGTTGGACGAGACCTCGTTGGACATTGCTTCTGGATTGTTCCGTGTCTGGTTATCCCGATGGTTGTTGAAGCTTCGCGGTTGATCTGAAGGCAGATTCCAACCTTGTTTTCCATTGCTTTTCTGTTCGCCGCTGCGTCGATCATGGTTTCCGTGTTGGTTTTTCTGTTGTTCGCGGCGTAAACGGTCTTTGGTCCGGTTGGCCGAGTACCTGTCCCCAAAGTCCGGCAAGGGCATGTTGTTCATGCTGTTCTGGTTGCGATGATGTCGGTTACCCTGGTTGTTGTCGTTGCGGTCATTGCCTCCAGACTTGTTACGATCGGAGTTGCGGTCAGTCGGTTTGTTGCGGTCCGTCCCCTGGTCCTTGGGGCTCTTCTTGTTCATGCCGTCGTACTCGTTATTGTCCATTTCGAAGGGTCCCGAGTTAATGGTACCCGGGCCGGTGCCCAGATAATAACCTCCCGATACCCCGAAAATGTCGTCCATGGGGTGCTTGTTCCTTCGGCCCCCCTTGCCATGGTTCTTGCCACTACTGTTGCCCTTATCGAAAAAGTTTCCCTCCAAGGGGTTGTAGATGGGCATGTGGTTCTTGCTGAAGGTGTTTGGGTTGGGGTTGGCGTCTTGGGGCATGTAAATGCAGCCGTCGCGGGCCGCGTCCTCGCGCACCTGCTGAATGGTTCTTGGGCCCTCTGGAGCTTTGCCTATCCTTCGCGCCAACCATTTGTTGCGGCGCATGTCCATGACGTCCTGGATCATGAAGCGGATGCGGACTGGCATGTTCTCGTTGTTGGCAGCCTTTAATAGCCGATCAAAGTATTGATCCATACGCACCTATTTTAAAAAGATTCAACTTTATTATTCCAAAATTACAATTTAAAAAAAAATAAAGAAATACCTTTGCTACGGGTGTGTCTAGAATTCTGCCACAGGTCTTCATGAGGTGGCACAAACACTCCAAGTCTTCCGCCTGGTCGGGAATAGGTTGTTTTCTGCGGCCGACCAAGAGCTGCTCACAGCATCGATGCAAGATGGTGTCGTGAACAATCTCAAGCTTGCCCAGTTCACCCATGAACTTGATGTTGCCAAGCATTTTCCGCTTGGCCATGTACTTGCTATCCTCCTCCAACTCGTTGGTGGCCGAGGACTTCTCGTACTCTTGGGCGATCTGGACGCGGTTCTCGAACTCATCTTTGCACTTCTTGAGCAAGAGGCGCTTGAAGGTGCAGGCATTGCTCTCGGGCGGGTCAAAGTTGGGGGCCTTTTCCACGAGAAATTTGCACAATTGTGCGTACATAGACGAATACTTGGGCTCATCGAGGGCTTTTTCGAAAATTAGGACAATAACACCCTTTAACAAGGTAGAAGATTCCAGGCCAACGCTCAAGACATCATTGATCAGTTTTTCGAACTTTTCGGGGGTCAATTTGTTAAGAATTCCACGCACCTAAAAAAGATTCCAAATTAGAAAAAAACTCGTCAAACTGCAAAGGTCACAAGCTACGTTGTCGGCGACTATTGTGATTTCACGATATTTTTTTTTTCAACGAAATATGATTAAGTACCAACCTTTCTGAAAATGGCATTGTTATGTTCAGCCAATGCATAGTCATTGTCAACTTGACGATGGTTATTAGTAACGTTACTCAGATGGTTGGCATGATTGGCCGAGGAGTTGCCATGGTGATTGGCATGGCCATTGTTGTCATTGTAAGAGCGTTTACTACTACTACTACTGCTTGAAGGCGAGGCTCTTGAGGAGTGATTATGAGAGGATTGATGCCTAGGCAAATCTTCGCTTCGTCTTAGGGCGGAAGGTGGAACCCATTTCCTCGGGGGTTGCTGTCCTCCGACGTGGTGATTGCCCTGAAGGCCTCCGCCGGGCAGCTGATTAGCACTGGGGTACACATTATCGGTCGAGTGGCTGTTTTGATGCTGGGGGTGCAGGGAAGAACTACCACGGTGAATGGAGCTCGAGTTTCCGCTGCTATGTACCACGCCCCCCTTTTTCACGAGTCCGGCCGTCGTGGTGAAGCTGAACGAGTGAGACGAATCAAGTGGAGCGGCTCCGTAGCAGCGGGTTGAAATCCGGATTTTGCTTGGTACTTTTTAAGGTTCTTTTCTGTAAAAGGGAAAGTGAAGCAATGAGTTGACTGGAACTAGGTCAAACCAGCTGTGCTTTCAGCTTTCTTTTTATCGACCACTGGCTTTCTAACCATCCGAGGACTACTAACTCAAGCTCAAAAAGCTTGGATAGAGCAGAAGAGCTTTCTTCCTTTTCCCTCCCCCCTCAATCCTCATGTACTCTACTTGCATTTTTATGTGCCATAATATGGTGGACTATGCGGCATTTCTTGACTTGATGAACAAAACTAATGAATAAGGAACATTCGTGAAGCTACAAAAACCTTTAAAAAAAGTCGTCAAAACGTTTCTGTTACGAACCCTTCATTTCTTTTGAACTTTGTGTTTGTGTTTTAACGAATTTTTCTACCGATTTTTGAAGTAAACTTTAAAAATATTATGCAAACTTTTCCAACGATTTGACAGCAATCCAAATGCATTTCAAATCTGAGAAAAATAATGCCAAAAGCCGAGAGAAGTCAATTTTTTCCTCGGTGTGAAAGTTATTGGAAATTGGCTGGTGCACTATACCAGAAATGCACACCAACAATAAAAGCCTTTACTTTCGATGACTTTCCTAACCTTGAACTGGAAAGTAGGAAGAAGAGCTTTGGAACTTTTTTACAGAATGGCAGTGGTGCAAGCTTGAGAGATGTGACCTAGATTTTTTGCTTCTTCTTCTAATCTTTTTTCCCACCACAGTATTACAAACTATGGAAGAGCATCTGTTTCGAATGAAACGAAAAATGAGGACATGGAAATTGAAAAATGTACATAAAAAAGAAATATTTAACTCCAACCATGCAGAACTAATTTTCATGCCTTGTAGTTGCAAAAAGTACAAAAAACCGGAACTTCATCCTAAAAAATTATGCAATATTCAATTTTCCTAGTTTTAAAAACAGGGTTTGGTATACTTAGTGTCCAGATCATCACAAAAGTTAAAGGAACTCAAAACAAAGAACCACCTGAAAAATTCGTCAAAATACAACGATTATGTTACTTTTTGGCCATTTTCCACTCCAATTTCACGAGCAATGTTTTACAAAATGTTTTAGTAGAAAAATCGTGAAAATAAAACGGTTCTGTAACGTTAGGCTTCTACCCTTTTCATTTTGACGAAAAAATAATTTCAATTACTAATCCTGTGATGACTCAATCGATTTTTACTACGATTATGAAATACACATGTAATTTACCGTCAAATTCTCTGTTCTGTTTTGTAAATCACTCAAAATTCAAAATTTCAAAGATTTTGACCTTTCGACTTAGTAACACTCGAATAATATTTTGTGGGCGACGAGAAAATTGGCAAATATTCTATTTCCTGCACAACACAAGGTTGAAAAAAGATTTGAAAGTCACACCCTTGAGTTTAGGAGTCAAACCATTACCTTCTGTTCAAAGAGCCCTTTAAGGTTAGAAATGTAAATAAACTGGCACTGAATCCGTTTGAGGTTGAAACGCACTTTTTTTAATAGTCTTTGTGGCCTTTGTGTGGCTTGAAAAGTGTTAAAAGTTGAGTTTTTTTCTCTCTTCTCGGGGCCACACTACTTTTCAATAACGTGAACACTCACTTAGTCACTTGGCGTGCGGCGTGTAAAGGCAGGCTGGGCCAAGCGAACATGAAGAAATTTTTTGTATGAAAACATCGAAAAAATAAAACTTTATTTTTTAGTCTAACTTCAAAAACTTTAAAAAAATTTCAGAATATTTTTAACGTTTTTTTCTAATATTTTGAGGTTCCAAGATTTCGAGAAATTTTATTAAACTTTGCTTTTTTCAATATGATTTTTTCGACGTTACAACTTGTTTTTTTGCGAAACGTTTTCTGCAAAAAGGAAAGATGTTTTAGGATAATCTGTTATGTGATATAGCGCTAAAGTAAAGAAGAGAGAAATAAACAAAAAGTGGGAAATTTCAAAATTTGAGTAAGTTTTGCAAAATTGCAGTTTGAATTTTCCCGCTATTTCTCAGCTTTTTTGCTGTGTTTTGAAAACTAGATTGAAAACTGAAAAACTTGTCAATTTTCCCTAAAGAATAAAATTAAGTAAAAATGGCAAAAGATGGTGAGGAAAACATGTCGTATGTCATTTTCAAAACTGAAGACGAAGAAGATAAATCTAATTTTCAATATGAAGTCACAACAGAATTCGAGATCTTAGAAGCCTTAGTGCAAAAGCATCGAGTTGATCGATATGGGATTTCCAACGAAATACAAAATCGCAAATGGGATGCGATTCATAAAGAATTTATTTCCCTGACTAATTCTTTTCCCTCTATGGAAGATTTGAAGACGATTTGGAAAGACGCAAAATCGCTCAATATCACTCAGAACAAAAGTGTCAAAAGCTTAGAAGATTCTTTGTCACACACATTAGGTAATTATTTTTCTCGTCAATTTGAAATGGTTGGCAGCCAAATGCTACAAAACCACTTTATTTTCACGAATTTAAAAATATTGTTTTTTTTTTTTCTCGTGAAAATGAATTTGATAGTAAAACACGTTTTATTTTGACGAATTTTTCAGGTGGTTCAAAAAATTTCGAAGTGAAACAAATTGCGGACGATGAGAAAACCTCAACAACAATCGTATTATTAGGCAACGAAGATCATAGTCTTGACCAAGAAGATTTACTTTCTGAACTTGTGACCGAAGCTGGTATTTCAAATTTGCCAACTGACTTAAAAGAGGATGCAGAATATGATGAATTAGCCATTGAAATCCTTAACGCCGAAGAGCCTAAAGTCGTCAAAAAAAGATTGAAATACGATAGGAAGTTGAGGTTCGAAGACAATACATTTGCCAAACGTCAAAAAGAAATTGAAGCACAAATTGAACAATTTAAAAGAAGTCATAGTGAAGCTCAAAATGAAATCACAGAATTGGAAATTCGTTTGAGATCAAAACAGGCAAAGTTGGATTCAATACAAAATGAAATAAAAAAGTATTCGAATTGAAAACTGTCAATCCGGATTTGGTGTTTTTTGAAAATTTTCGTCTTCTTTCTTCTGGTAACGATGTTATTGTTTTGTTAATGGCGACTGAGTAGACTACTGAGTAGAAAAGTGAAAAAACAGAAAAATTCAACCAGTGTTTCGAAATGTCGTTGGCAAAATGGCTTGCGTTGGATAAACTGCAAAATTTGCAGAAAATTCTTCAACAAAATGGCGGAATTCGCGGAACTTTGTATAAGATTTACAGGTAAGTCAAAACTCAAAAAAGCTGTCACGGAACGGAATTTTGAGAAATTTTTCTTGTACTTTTTCAGACAAGATGATGTGAAATATGGCGACCTTGTGGGCGAAGACAAATATGGAAACAAATACTTTCAGAACAACACTTATTTTTACGGTAAGATAACGTTGAAAATAAGTTCGTGAAATCACAACCGTCACCGACTACGTAGCTTGTGACCTTCGCAGTTTTACGAGTTTTTCTATTAAGTTTCTTAAAATGAGATTTGACATTTCAGGTCGTAATCGATGGGTGGAATACAACCCAAATGTGGGCCTAGAATACGATGGTTCCATGATCCCCGCAGAATGGTTTGGTTGGATGCACTACAAAACAGATTTGCCACCTACAGTCAAAGCTCCCATCAAGTATAAGTGGATGGTAGACCATGATGCCAACCCAAGCATGACTAAAAAGGCTTATGTCCCTTACAGCACCACTAAGCCTAAAGTTGAATCTTGGAGTCCTGGCCAAAACTGATATAGAATAAATGATATTTAGTACTAAAGTTCATACTACAAACCATTGCATTGAACCATTTCTGATGATTACAGTAAAGTTTTGAATGCATGGGTTCAATTCCAAAGAGTATGAACCTTTTTTAAGGTTAAGGTCTACTTTATTGACTCACAAAGTCAACTAAAGTGACTGTTTGTTCTTGTCATATTCCTTTGTTATGGTGTTAGGATTGGGTGGAGAACACTAAGTAATGATGGCCTCTTTTTCAATTGCAGGTACGTACTTTTGTTAGCTTTCAACCTACTACAAACAGTTTTCATTGATAGTTCTGATAGGATGGACACAAACCAAAGATTACAATTTAAAGACTTTTGTGAAGGTACAAGTCTACATGGATGGGGTTTCATGGCTTTGGGAAAGTTCAAACCTTTCCAAATGGTGTTTTGGTCCTTAACCGTTTTGTTTGCTTTTTCTTTATGTGCATTCTTCATAAGTCAAAGCGCTGAGGAGTATATGAATGGTGTAGAATTTAAAACTGAAACCCTGACAGAATCTTTGGATGAAGTTTACTTTCCAGCTGTTTATGTTTGTAGCAACACCCTAGTTAGACTATCACCGCTTTTAGAAATGGTTCTTGGTGACAATGGAGACAGCAATGAAACAACTAGGATTAATGCTACCAAAAAAATGTTGAGAAATGTGCTTTATAAGCGAAAAGGAACAGAACAGATACAGCAGCAGGTCATCAAAAATGTCTTTTTGCCTGACAAGATGAAAAAAGTATTTTGGGACTTTGTCCATGAAAATCAACAAAAAGTTATGGGGAAATTACACCATAATCACAGTGTACAATATTTGTCTACAGACAAGCTTGATGTAGAACTTCAAAAACTACATCCTTGGGATCCCTACAGCTACTTCTGGAACATTTTTGGAAGTAGTCAACTAAGCAACATCATAGCTCATGTGAAGTTTAATGGTGAAGGTATTCTACACTATGGAGGATCGTATGCAGACAACGGAAAACCACGTAATCGTTTCTTACCCTATTTTGGGACACCTGTAGATGTCAACTATTTGCGAAGCTATCCAAAGAAAGCAAAAGCTGGAAAAGGACAGGCTTTACAACTGTGGCTTGATGCAGAAGTTTTTGAAAGCTTTGGCAGCCAAGTAGAGGAGCAACCTGATAAAAATGGATTTGGAATAGGAATAGGTCATCCTTTTGATTTTGAAGCAATGAAATTTCATGGCTCTTTTGCCAAGCCTGGTATGACTTCAACCTATGGGATGTCAACTTCTATTATCCATACAGATCGTCGAACCTTTAGAAGTAGGATCCCTATATCCAAGGGCAACTGCTACTTTGAGGGTGAAGTAGAATTGGCTCATTTTCCAGCTGATTACTTCAGATATTCCATGACAAATTGTTTGAATGAAGCAGTCTTTCAAAAAGTAGAAGCAATGTTTAATTGTACTCCTATTATGGCACCAATGGCACCCAAAGGATTTGAAAAATGCAATACTCTAGCCAAAGGAAAAAACAGTGTTGGAATATATGATACAATAATATCTAATGGAATAGAAATGACTTGTAAAGCAAATTGTATTGACCAACCATTCAGTATATATGAACATTATACATCAAACTTGGAAGTGAGTGCTATAAGTACAATGTGTATCATACAATTAAAGATTGCTAGATCCTGCAAGAGATATTGGAAAAGGCTTCTTTTGAATGAAAGGTATGAAGGAATATGTGAAAAAGTAGAGGAAATGAAGGAGAAAAAATGCTTGAAGACACTATGGGATTTGCAAGAACAAGATGAGCCAGCTTTTGAAGTTCTAAAAGATGCATTGAATACTTATGCTAAAGAAAACATTGCTTTGGTAAAGGTCAACTTGGTTGATCCATATGTGAAGAAGATTGTCCGGGATGTCAAGGTATCTTTTCCTCAATTCATATCCAATATTGGTGGCAACTTAGGTTTATGGCAAGGTATGAGCATCATTTCGCTTGTGGAACTTGTTTACTTCTTCATCAAGTGGTTGAGTGATAAGTTTAAGGACAACAATAGTTTGGTTTTGATTAACCCATCCACCTAATCCAACTGTGCTGTGGACCCTGTGGACATCCAAAATCATTGACGAATCTAGGCCAGCCCATTTTTAGAACAGTCTTAAAACCGACGATTGTAATAAAGCGCCAATAAGGCATCCATCTCTTAACAAGATTGCCTCTTATATTATTTTGATACATCAGACATTCCATTGAACTGGCAGTTAACATTTTGTACTTTGGTAAAGCCAACACACTATTCCAAAAGTTCATTTTTGTCCATTATTCATGAAATATCACCAAAAACACTTTTTAGGGTAATTTACTTTCTACAGATTAGGGTGGGTTGAATTTTACAGATATCACAAATTCAAAGTAGTTTTTTTTTTGTCAAAATCTAGTTTTTGGAACAAAAATTGGACTTTAAGATAGTGTGAAAGCAAAAGACAGGTGTGATATGTCAAGTTCATCGGAAGTCTACCCCTATCAATAAGACCTCCTAGGGTCAACTTATTTGTGGAAGTTGCAATTTGACAGAAAAATCAATGATGATCTCTACACAATATTGTTTCAGTTGAAACTATTTTTTAAACAATGTCAGAAGTACAGTCTACTTTTTGTCCTAAAATTTGATTTTGACAAAACCTACCTTGAGTTTTTGATATCTGTAAAATTCAACATACCCTAATCTGTAGAAAGTAAGTCACCCTAAATAGTGGTTTATGGTGTTTATTCAAAGATATTTATTTTGAAGGGATTCTATGTAATTTGAAATGTTTTCAAACTTGTTTTTCTTTTGTGTGAGTTTAGAAAGCAATGAATCAGAGTCAGTTCATCAGGATCGCTGTGGTCAGCATTGGTTTGCTTGTCCTTCTCTTGTCTGGAGCATCAGTGAGTGAAGCTCGATCCGTCAACCTTCCATCGCCACAATGTCATCCCTCGATTATTCAGTCCATGCCTCCTAAAATCAGAAAAATCTGTGACGCACTCTCCACCATTTGGGAGTTTTCCGAAGCAATGGAAAACTATTTGGACGAAAAAGGTAAAATTTTTAGGATTTTCTTTACAGTGTTTGAAAATTGCAAAAAAGTCTCATTTTACCACTACTAAATGGATCCCAGAACTCTCAGGGAGTTCAGACATGGGTAAAGATTAAAGAATGGGAATTCAATTCCCATTCTCATTCCTTATTTTTAGGAAATGGGAATGGAAATGGGAATAGGAATGCATTCCTTTTTTCAAGAAGGAATGAAGAATGGGAATGCATTCTATTTTTTGGGAGGAATGAAAATACAGACAATTTTTTGGGTCTATTTTCTCAACTTTTTTGGAGATGAAAAGAATGGAAAAAAGAATCATTCTTTTTCTCAAGGAATGGGAATGGGAATGCATTCCTTTTTTCAAATGGGAATGAAGAATGGGAATGAATGCATTCCTTTTTTTCAAGCAGGAATGGGAATGCATTCCTAAAATTAAGGAATGGACCCATGTCTGCTGATGAGAAAGGTTGAGTGAGTAGTGTCTTGTAAAGTTGCGTTTTACCTGTCGTTTATTATTTGTGTTTTTGTTTTTGAAAAAATGTCAGAGACAGAAGAAAAAGAAGTTTCAACCTTGAAAAGGCAAATCAGTGATCTTCAGAAAGAAGTGGAAAACTTGAAGAATGAAAACAAGAAACTCAAAAAGGAGAACACCGACATCGTCAAATGTATGGAAGCGTTAACAAGCTATGTTAAATTGGATGACCTAGTACATAATCCAGGATTAGAGCACATTGCAGCACAGATTTTCAAGTATTTGGACCCAAAAAGTCTTGGTCAATGTCGTGCAGTTTCAAAAGGGTGGAAATCTTTTATTGACAACGACAAGTATTGGTGGATCCAAGTATTGGAAGCAAAGTCAATGCTTCGACGAGGCTTCCGGATGGTCGAGACCTGGGATGTTTTTGCAAACCGTATGATCTGGTTTCCAGATAATAATGGATACAGTGAATTTGAAAACACTGTAGCTTACATCAAAGAATATGAAAGCTTAGAAAATTTGAGACGATTAGGAAGGTTGATCTTGGATTATTATTGTTGTTTTGGTGAACCAGAAGATCATGAAAAGATTGCATTTGCGAGATGTCGTAAATTTTTCATCGTGGATGATATCTTTAAAATGCAAATTGAAGAGTCTGTGGAGACTCCTTTGCACTTTGCTGCAGATAATAATCGCTTGGATATTTTGAATTATCTGGCAAGTTTGCCTACAATGCAACACATGAATCTGAAGAATGTTGCCCCTCTAAAACTGTCACAAGGACACAGACCCCATGAAACTTTGCTTGGCAACGCAATCCTCAAAAATCAAGTGGAGATAGTTGAATTTTTCATGAAGCTTCGTGGTGATAAGAAGATTAACTTTGATGATACATCTGAGTTACATTCTGATTTCGAAGATATCAATCTATCTGGATACACTTTATTTTATCTTGCTTGCAATTCAGGCAATATTCAAGTTATCAAACTGTTTTTGAAGCATGCAGATGAGCTAAACATTAACTTAAATCCAGCATTGCCACAATATCGTACACCTTTATGTATTTCCATTCTTAAAGCAAACAGAAAAGTTGTGGAGATACTTATGAACGACTCAAGGATTGATGTAAGTTTATTTGAAGCATTTCTAACTACGTTTATTGAAGAATGTGGACCAATGAAGCTCTATGGACCAATGGAGGCTAATCGGTCATATTTTGAAGAAAGACGAGAAAGACTCAAACTCTTTGCTATGGTTGTCAATTCACCACGGATTACTTTGGAAGATGTTGATCATCAGGGACAAACTATTTTTCATGTAGCCTTTGAATGGAAAGATCCGAAAATAGTTGAAGTGCTCATCAAAGAAGCTATCAAACGAAACATTGCTTCTTCTCTTTCTGTTACAAGAAACAATTTGGGATTGACTGCAATTCATTGTGCCTTTAATTTTGAGGATAGTGACTACCCAAATACAAAGGATAGAAATTGTATTTGGGCCATTCTAAAATACAACAAAGACGCAAAAATTGATTTGGAAGCCAGATGTAGTAAAGGAAAGACTCCTTTACATTATTTGTATGAGACGAGAAGTGAAAAGTATGTTGATCAATTCCTAAAAGCTGCTAAAGAAGAGTACAACATTGAGTTTGACTTACATGCCAAAGATAACGATGGATTGACTCCTCATCAAATGACAGAGACATACAATAAAAGGAGTATCTACTGACCATATCCGGATACTTACTGCGCTTTTCGAAAACTGACCTCAGTTTCAACTTTCAAGTCATATCAATAATCCTTGCATTGAAATATAAATCTTTAAAAGCACTTTATTATAGATCCTTCGCTCAATTCGCTTATATGTAGTTGCATTTTCAAGACAAGTTGAACAGTGAACTCGAACCATAACCAGTCTTCAAGTAGAACAAAAAAGTGATTGTCGTCAAATGGCTTTAGTACAACTTTATTCATCAAAAAATTGCATGCAGGCCAAAAATAAGATTTTATTTCGGTTTCAAAACAATTTGTAGTACATTTAAGATCGGTATGCCTACCATCAAATAAGAAAGGAAGAATCCAAGGTATCCACCTAATAGAAGATTAACCTTGTCCTTCATTTCATGCCTTAGAGCTGTTGGATACCATTGATCCCATTCAAGTAAGGGAGCCAAGGTGACAAGATACATGGCAATCGGAATGGCTCCAAACAAGGTTACAACAAACTTGTCATAGATGTAAACCATAAAACAAGGGAGCCAATTTCCATGAAAGTGGCAATTAGGTAAAGATAGGTTAAGCAAAACTAAAGACAGGTTAAGCAAAACTAAAATCCACACGAAGAAAACCATTTTCCAGTTATTGATCAATTGTAAATTTCGCACTTGATTAACAAAAGAGTAGGAGATCAACAAAGGATTATGGAACTTCCATAACTCTGGTCTTCTTCCATATACCAAGCCTCCAACTGAATTGATCCAAGTATTGAGTGCAAGCAAATCTGTCCTGAAGGGATCATTTTCTTGATTTAGAGCAATGTTTTTGTCTTTAGATTCATCAATTATCACTCTTGCTATGTCCAAATGTAAGTAATCGATAGCATAATGCATAGCTGATTTTCCAAAGTCTAAACAATTCAAATCAATTCCATATGTTCTTGATTCCTCAATCAGTAGTTTAGCAACTTTCAACTTTCCATATTTGCAAGCAATGGTAAAAGGAGTCCTGTAATCAAAATCCAAAGCATTGACATTGATGTCATGTTGTATTGAACCTTCAAGTAGCACCTTGACAACTTTTTCATGTCCAAGATGAGCAGCCAGATGTAGTAGAGTCCATCCATTTCTATCAACAGTATTGATATCAATACCAAATTGATCGGACTTGTCAAGTAGAAGTTGAACCGTTTCAGATTGGTTGCCAATGCAGGCAAAATGCAATGGTCCAATAATCCAATCTTGATCCAATAAATTGACTTGTAAGAATTCTTCTTGGACATTCTCCAAAAATAACTTTACAACTTCCGTTGTTCCAAGCATACAAGCAAAATGAAAAGCAGTTTGGCTTCGTTCATCAGGCACATTGAGATTGATATGCTTTTCAAGAGCATAATCAAAAAATAATTCAACCATTGCTTGGTTGAGGACTGCCAAAGCAAAGTAAGTGACACACTGTTGACCATCAACTTGGATTGGTGATTGGAAGTCCAATTTTGTTCTTTTCATGATAATTCTGACAAATTCTTGGTCCCCATTTCTAATTGCTTGATGCAGTGGAGATCTAACAATTCTCTTGCTCAATAGAAAATGTTTCAAATCCAATTTGAAGTTAAACAATTTTCCAATTGGAAACCTTTGGTGCTTTGAATAGTCCTTTAAAAACATTACAATGACACTGAGCTCATGTCCAGTTGCATACCTTTCAAGGTCCAAAAATACTTGTCCAAATTCTGGGAACTTCTCGATGATGGAATATTTTCTTTGAGACTCAACAATTCTTCTCAATTTGTACCAAACCTTTGCATTGGGGACTTCCAGTTTGATTTGCTTCAACTGTTGGAGTTGACAAACCAAAATGGTTCTTCTGCTGTCAATAAAAGCTTTCCATGATTTTGAAACCAATCGACACTTTGCGAGGCTATTAGGATCCAAGTAGGTAAAGATTGATTCCACTATCCAATCATAGCCTTGATTAGAAATCAATTTGGATAATTCAAAGATCCCAGCTTCTCCCACCATTTTCAGGATTCACGTTTTGTTTGTTATCTAAAGGCGTTGAAACAACAAGTGACGCTACCTTACCCTTCAAAAATACAGGTTAGAAAGAGTTACCAGATTGAATAGTGTCAATTCTACCCAATTATTTACATATCTTCAAACTTTTTAACCTGTGCTCGCGCTTATAGTTTGAAAAGTTTCAAACTTTTTATCATGATTTTTTTAAGTTTTTAAGTGACAGACAGAGGTACTGGTACGGTAGCGAGTGATGTCTAAGGGTTGATCACTGTTTCCTTTTATACTTGAGCGAAAACGCGGGCATAAAACCGTTGACCGCGTTGACCCAATTAGAAAAAAAATCGGTCAGTTGACTCTGCGCTGTATATCAAAATCCCCCAAATCTGCAATTAATTAAGGAAACGGTCAAATGACCGATTTTTTTCGAATTATTTCAACTGAAAGGGTTTTGGGATTGGAACGATTTAGCTCTAAAGCGAAATGTGACAGAAGAGCGAAGAAAAAAAATATCAAGAAGCATTAAAGGACATTTATTTTAACTTGATTTCAAATACTCTTCATCAATCTTCATCAATGTCAATATCAGTATCATCATTGATTTCGTCATCATCAGTTTCATCACTTGCTGCAATGTAGTCCATATCTTCAAGCAATTCCTCATAAGTTTCAGCTTCATTAAGTGCTTCAACAACTGGGTCAGCTTCGCTAGCATCAATTTGAGGTTCTAGAGGAATTACCCACTTTTCTTCGAGCATATTTTGGATAGATTGTTCAATGTGATTTCTTGAAAAAGTTCCCTGATTCCAAGGAAGTTCTGCACTATTTGGAAGGTCGATATTATTTAGATCCAACAGGAGTCTGACAATTTCTTCTTGTCGTTCTTGACAAGCTATCATCAAAGCAGTTTTTCCAGAAGTATCCCTGATGTTCACTTGGATATTGCATCCCCTTTCAATGTAACCAATTAAAATAAGGACAACTACCACATGTCCATTTTTGCATGCTAGCATCAATCCAGTACGTCCTTGGTCATCTCTTGCATTAAAGTCAAGTTGTGTGTTTTCGGAGTTGTCAAGCAATACTCGTACAATGTCTTCGTTTCCAAAATCGCATGCGTAAATAAATGAAGTTTCTCCAAGTGCAGTTCTTGCATTCACATCAATTTTGTATCTAACTGAATTTTCCATTAGGAACTTGACAACTTTTTGGTTTCCATGTATACATGCATATATAAATCCAGTTCTTCCAAGACCACTTTCTGGCATGCTCATATCAATATCTGTATGATCTAGAATCAATTTGATAATGTCTATGCTTGTACATTTTCCAAAAAGAATGTAAAACAAGCGACTTGATTCAGTTGCCAATCTATTCCAGTCAATATTCTGGCTCATTGAATGGTGAAACAGTAAATTAACCACGTCAACATGGGAACATTCACATGCTAACATAAATCCATCAAGAAATTGAGTGCCTCCTATGCGATCCAGCATTGTTTGTACCATTTCAGGTTTGTCAAATTTACAGGCGAACATAAATGTAGTCAATCCAGTATTATCTTTGATTGTAATGCCAGAATCGAAAGCTTCATCTGAATGATATAAAATGGATCGAAACACTTCTTTTTGATCATTTTCACAGGCAACCATCAATGCAGTGCGTCCATACTGATCTCTTTTGTTCAAATCAATGGATTTACTTTCTGAGTAATTAAGTAACAATCTGATCACTTTGAGTTGTCTTCTCTCACATGCAAGCATCAAAGCAGTTCTTTTTTCACTACATTGAGCATTGAATTCAATAAATTGACTTCCTGAATAATCTAAGAGCATCTTGACAACATCTTCATGTCCATAATAACAAGCAAGCATAAATGCAGTTAGTCCAAACATATCTTGTTTATTCATATCAATGGATTTACTTTCTGAGTAATCCAATAATAATCTGACCACTTTGAGTTGTCCTCCTTCACATGCCAGCATAAAAGCAGTTCTTTTTTCACTACATTGAGCATTGAATTTAATAAATTGACTTCCTGAATAATCTAAGAGCAACTTGACAGCATCTTCATGTCCATAT
>LT727944.1:204574-220581 GCA_900157175.1 Oithona nana
CACTTGAATTGAACTTTTGGATGGGTTAACCTGATGTGTCTTTTAAGCATTTTTTCCAATTTGAAAGAATGGAAACAGTGGTCACAGGTATGTATAATGCCTAAATGCTGTGACTCCAAATGTAAGTTCATGTCTACTTTAGAAGTAAAGGTTTTGTCGCATTCCTCACAAGGAATTTTTTCTTTGATTTGTGGCTTTGGATTTTCACACTCCATCTTGATTGGTAAATATATTCTGGATGAAATTTCCAATTTCAAAAATGTCACATTGCTTTTTCTTTTGGCGATTTTGTTGTTGTTTTGATTGCGGCAAAGTCGCAAATATCTTTAGAAGATTCACGAAACCTATCAAGAATGTTATCTTGTCCATTTCCGGATGCACAAGATAATTATGATATTGATAAGTACCGTTCAGTTTTGCGTCTTCTTTTACTGCGATAAGGACAAAAAGTAAGAACTAAGAACTCATAAGACTTTCAGTACGTGTTTTTTAGTGCATAATTTTGATTTTCAGATGATTACTGGAACTGCGATTACTGGAACCGCATTGGCTGCCACAGCTGGTACTGCTGTAGTGACCGGCGCAGCTACAGCTTTGGGTGCAGGTTTGGTGCGTAAAGCCTTGGCTCCAAAGAGACCAAAACCATCCAAAAAGGGGGCGAAGCAAGGACAAAGACAATTTCATGATCCTAACAAGGATCCTAAAGTCAAAGCTGCACATGACGCTGCCAATAAAGTTTCTGGATTGATGCCTGGTCCCATCACAAGATCCTTGGCAAAAGCTATTGTTATGAAAAATCTTGGCTAGTCGTCAATAAAGAATGTTTTGACCTTTTTGTGTTTCCGGACACCAATCTGGTTGAAACTTTACAAGCATAATGTACACTTTATAGAATTTCAGTTTCATGAAAAGTACCTTCTTATGGTATTGGGGGATTTTAGTTTTTCTTCTCGTTTTTATTAGTGGAATGTCTTTAGGGATTTAGGGATTTGTGGATTTGTGCTTCTAAACTACTTCAATATTTGCAAGATAATAACTTCCTTTCTCCAGCCTTGAGATTGGAGGTATTCAAGTAGTCTTAGCTTTTGTCCTCTTTAGGTAAGACCTAAAAAAACACTTCAAAAGTTGCTTTGATCCTCCCTAAGATGAAAGCTTCAAACTGTAATATTGTCCATATGGTGAGTAATTCATCATCAAGAAATCAAACTTGTCCTTTGGTCTTGTTTGAAGACATCAATGACGAATCCATTCCATTGCTTAGAATGGGTACGTGGCCTATTTCAATCCTGATTACAATACTTTCGGGATGTATCCTAATCAATACATTCGGGAAAATCTTCACCATCTACTACATAAAAGAAAGAGCTCCCAAAAGGCCATTAAACGATATGATCCTCATTGACCAATGTCTTCAACTCCCTTCCAGTCTGCTCCATGGAATTTTGGTCACATCTTGTGCTGCCATGAAGAAGCCACTGGTTTTAATCTTTGGACACTACACCTGTATTTGTATGTCAATAAATGTTGCATTCCATAATACCATTTTGATCATTGATGGAGCTGGAATGGCCTTTTATCGACTCTTCAGCTACAAAATGGCAGGTGAAATCAGCATTGAGAAACTTCAAAAAATCAAAAAACTCATTTTGTGGTATGAATTTATGATTGGATCCCTAATATTTGGCCTTGCTCTTTTGGGAATCTATTTTACCGATACAGCAAGTACCCTGGATTTTTGTCGAGGTTACAATCGAGACATGGGCTACATCTTGTCTTCGTATCAAAAAGAAAATCCAGGATTTTTTCAAATTGGAAAAATGGCACGTAACCTTGCCCTGGTCATATGTCAATTGACAATCCTTTTCGAATTCTTCTGCTATGTCACAATCATGGGTAGTGTTTTCATGCACGATAGAAAATTGGCAAAGGGCAAAGTCATCGATCAGAAAGTTATGAAACAAAGAACGAAGAAAAGTGCAATCACTCTTACAGGTCAATTCCTTTCCTTTATGATAGAAATAGGGTATACCATTCTTCTCCTGACACCCCTAAATGATTTTGTTGGATGGAAAGTTTTGGACTACGGAAACAGAAGTATTTTAGTCATCTTTTGTTGGACTGCCATCACTGTTGTTCAAATTGGCACATCTCCTGAAATGAGAAGATTCCTAAATGAAGCTAAAGTGGATGTTGCTCCTAACAGTATGAACAACCTAAGTCAACTTCTGCAGGCTCTTAATTTAGAGACTGAAGATGCTGTGGATCACGGAAAGCCAAACAATGCCAATGACATGGAAATGGTATCGCTTGATTGAAATAAAACACCTGTAGTCTGTTGTTCTAAAATCTTATGTTTCATCCTTTTCTATCAATAATTTGTTGCACAATTTTTGTATTCCATACTACAATATATATCTAAGCTTCTATATTGTAATGTCATGAAAAACATAACTTTTGACAAAAGAGTTCAAAATGAATGAAACTTTTGGACGACATACAAAACCAAAAAAAATTGTGATTTGTTTAATAAAAAGTTCTAAAAAACGAGACTCAAAAACAAGTTTGAGTGCATGACCGTGAGACGTGATTTTCAGCTTGTTTTGAAAAAGATGAGTGCTCATGCTTTCTGTGAAATATTTAGGAAAGGACAATAGTAGTTCATATTTTCCATGAAATGATACGGAAAAAATTCAATTTTGACAAAACTTTACAATTTTCTCGGGAAATCAAAGTTGTCAAGACCTAAAATGTGCAATCCCCAACATTTTCACGAGATTTTAACCCACTACATCCACAGATTTAAAAGTAATCTTAGGAAGTTTGGTAACAATTTTGGGAAAATTCGTCGAAAATTGGACCTGAAATCAGTTATCATTCAAAATCGGAATTAAAATCGTCAAAAATCGGAACTAAAATCGTCAAAAATAGGGATTAGTCTACTGCTAGTCTTTTAAATATTATCCCTAGTTTGTGATATTAGATGACAAAAGGTCAGGTATCCATAAAGGCCAGTTAACAAAAGGTCAAAAATTCATAAAGCCAATTTACATAAGGTCAAAAATCCATAAAGGCCAGTTTACAAAAGGTCAGAAATCCAAAAAGGCCAAAAGGCCAAAAGGTCAGAAAACAAAAGGCCACTTTTCCTGAAGGTTAGTAATCCAAAAGCTCACTAATCCACAAGGTCACTTATCCAAAGGTCAGAATTCAGAAGGTCAAAATCCCATAAGGTCAAAAGTCCATAAGGTCAAAATACAAAAGGTCAAAAATACACAAGGCCACTATTCGTAAAGGTCAATTATACCAAAGGTCAGATGTCTATAAGGTCAGATTTCGCGAGGTCAGATTTCCAAAGTCGAGTTTTCAAAAAGGTCAGTTTTCCATCTCTCGCGAAAAGTGTACCAAAAAATTGATGTGATTGATTCGCCACCAAAACAAAAGGTCTCTTATCTTTCATTACGAGCAACTTTATTTACAAAATGGCAACTGCTTGAAGCAGACACAAATAGCAATATGTATCAGGTATGTATATATTCACAATTACGGAACATTTTTTTTTCTTTGTTAATGATATTTCATTCGGAATCGGAAGGTTGACTATCTTACGCTACTTTTAGTTAACTCTTGACTTTGAAGTAGTAGCTCTTGTGCTTTTTCGAGGTGTTGCCTTTCTTCTGGCATTTAGTGTTAGGCTTGCATCGAGGGTTGTTCTTGATTTTTCTGGTAATTGACCTTTGGTGATGCCGGGCTCAAGTTCCCATATCTTGGATACATTGTTCCATTTGAGACTTGGATAGTTGTCAGTTTCACAATGTTTTGGACAGTTTTGTTTTTCATATCCGACAAGCAACAATGATTCAATAGCTCTAGTGATATCAATTGGAAATTTGAATTCAAATGGACATTTCAAGCAGATTGGATACAGATATATTATGTGTTGAAATTCCATGCCAGCAACACTAGAAATGTGCAATTCATCAACTTGTGAAACAAGGTGTTGATGCAAGATGCTTGTCCCCTCTTTCGCCTTTGAGAGCCAAGTTTTCAGTGCTTCTTTGTTTTGGAAATCAACAAAATCATGGCCAGGAATGGCCTTCTTTAGAGCTGACATTCCCAAGCCTTCATTTCCCATAAGAATAAAACTATTTTTTGAAGGAACTTTGAAAGCTTTCTTCAATGCCGTGATTGGATCTGAATAAATGAATTGCATGTCATTCAAAAGTCCATCATTGACATTAAATCCAACAATTCTCGTGATTTTTCTTTATTCTTATGTACAACCCATTCTTTGGTCTTCTGACCTCTGATAAACCGGTTGAAGATTGAATCAGGCTTGTAAATGGGATGCATAGAGAAAATTCCAAGGACATACATGTATGAGATTTTAGGCTTCTTTTTGCATCCTGATGATTCAGATTCATTAGCATCAAATTCTCTTTTTATTTTAATTCCTGAGGCCTGTGGCAACTCTTTGTGTAGATTACTATCGGCTGTACTTGTATTGGCAACTGGTGGTTGAGTATATCCAGGTACATTCAGTAAATCGCCCAGTTCTTGAGTTTTAATTTCCGCAGATCCATGTTCATCCGGTTGAGCATCAAGGAAACTTCTGGCTGACTCGATCTCTGTTTTCAATCGAGCTATATGAAAAGGTTATAATTAGATTTTCTTTCTTTTTTTATTGCACTGAAAGATCACAAAGTGCAGCTGTATGATTTGGGTAAATATGGCAACTAACTTCAGACTATTTACTTAGCAAAGGGGTGGGGAAAGCGCAGCAGGCAATGATGATCCCTACTCAAATTGGAAAACTTTTTTTGACCGCGAGTAGCTTTGCAATCGCGGTCCTAGTAATGGGTCGTCTGGGGAAAAAACTTTTCTCATGTTAGGAACTACCTATCCAATTTTCAAATCAACAGCGCTCACTTTACATACTAAAAAATACTCACCTAATCTGATGGCATTTTCTTTGACTTTCTTTGCCATGATTCCGTATAAAGGGACCATCTTGTCTAGATCCATCGCAGCTAAGATATTTAAATCTTCCATCGGGATTGTATACAGTTTAGTCACATTTTTCATAGTATTGGCTAAGATTAATGATGCCTTTTCATTTTCTTCAGCAGTCACAATAGGCGGCGGTACATATTTTTCTAGGTTTGATTTTTCTATTTCCTCTTTGCACAATTCGATGAAACCTAATCTATCTTGCAACTCTTGGTCCCTCCATAAATGCTCATCTGCCATTTTCTTTAGTCTTTTCAGTTCTTCTAAAGTAAAGTTGCCACTTTTGACTATCTTACTGACATCCATTTCTCTCAAGTTGATAATATCTTCTTCTGTCAAAAAGTACAGGTTTTGCAGACTTTTCCTCAACATTTCGCATATTTTTTCAATGCTGAATTTGAAAGCAGACCATGGCGGATGTGGAATGACCATCAAGACTTGATGGGGAGACAATGCTACTAAATCCTCAGATTTTTTAATAGGCGTGCGTTCATTTGTCTGGTTGTTGGCAAGTATTTGCAGGGTTGTATCAGTTGTATTTAGTTTAAAAAGACTTCGAGATTTCGCTTGTAGCTCATTAATTGTCCGTACCACTACACCAATATGTATGAGTCCATCAGTGATCACCACTGGTTTAGGTTTTGCAAGCGGTTCTTCCATGATTTTGGATTCTTTTTATAGTGTTGTAGTCAAACAATTTCCTGCAGCTGTTGCGTCGAGGGACAAAGTGCAAAGTCACTGGATATACGTAGTAAGGTTACTTGATGCTCGCTTCAGGGCGTGTTGAGTCTGGCCGACCACTAAGATTGTGTCACCCGATTCCTCCGCTTTATAAATGTGTTCTTCGGTTTAGGCCTAGACCGCGAGCAATATTTATTACTACCAAACTATCTTAGGATGCTAATTGTGAGGCCTTCAGCACCCCCGGCTCGCTTCGCTTAGCACACAACGCCATCTATCACGAGAAAATTAAAACGTTTTTCACTTCTTGCTATCAATTCCATTTAATTTCGATTATTGCAAATTGGCTTCGATTGTTTTCAATCAACTTCAAAAATACGGTAGGGGTCCAAAGTTGGAAGGCTGCGCATTTGCCAAATTTGGAATTTCGAGTGGAGCAAGGAGGAACCGCACCAGTGGGGTCTAAAACTCACCCCACACTTCCCTGTACACCACACCCCACACCTGAACCGAGTATTATCTTCAGCAACTTAGGCTCTGAATAATACGTGGCAGCTCGTCAGCTTCTAAGCAATCCTTCATAAGACAGGTCAGTTTTAATAGGACAAAAATTGGTGGAAAATGCCAAAATTCAAAAATTCAAATGCGACATTTTGAGTGATTTTTAAACAATGTGGTAAAGTTGAAATATTTTTTTGATGTGAAAATGAGACATTTTCGGTAGAAGGAGAAAAATCCGGATTATAAAAGAAAGACATTCAGAAAGTTTTTGAAAGTTAATCTTTTTGCATGGTCCCTTGAGCAATGAGTTAACGTGACAACGATTTTATCATCTCTTTGCTAACTGTTAGAAAACAAAGTTTTGAGTAGTAGTAAAAGAGACCTGTAGTTTTCTTTGCCAGAAGAGAAGCTGAAAGAGAGAGACAAACTTTTCATAGTAGTAAAAGAGGAGAGAGCCAAACTACAAAAGATGGCCCAAGTCAATATCAAGTTTTAGCTACGCTTATTGGAACGGAAAAAGAGAAACTTTTTTTCTACTTTTTACTATAGTGACTGCCCCCCTTTGAAGTTGTTAGCATCAGGATATGTAGTAGATGTAGTGGATGAGATCTTCATAGTAACAACATGTAAGAAGAGGGCGTAAATATTTGTAGAAAGCAGCTGTAATGAGTAAGTCCTTGACTACATAGGTGTATCCTTCCCTGCTGCAAAGATTGTTTCGATGTCATCTTGGATCTGGAGCTAAAAATAGCATATCAAAGTTATCAAGAATTTCAACTTTTCTTTAGAAACAGGATGCATTTGATGATGATAAGAAAAGTGTAGCCTCAAAAGTTACGTCAAATGTACCGCAAAAAATAGTTCCAACTTCCTTGGCTCGATATATGGACCACATACGGTGTTAGTCAAAATAAATTCTGTTTGTGGCCCAGTATGTCTTTTTAGACAGCTGTGACGTCACAAGTTTACAAGCTCAAAGTCTGTTTTTGTAACACCTTTGATCGGACAGAGAGTCCACAGTGTGCACAATATCGTGGCAATCCCACAAGAAACTAAAAAGTTTTCTCTATTGCTTTTAAGCTAAGTACGCTAAGTATCAGTGACAATGAGTGAGTGTGAAATGAAATATACTGTTCTTTATGAAGGGAGTACCATCACACTTCAGTATTCAACTTCTTCTGAACATCCAAACTCCTTGGAACGGTTTTACGAGGAGCTTTCTATGAACGAAAACCTGAGTCAAGATGACAGAAGTAAAGTAAGGACTAGGGATGGTAATATCGTTGAAATCTGTGTATGTACTTAACTTCATCATTTTGTTGCCTGTTTCAGTTTAAAAATGAAAGCAAGGACTTGCAACACAATTTCAATGGCATTGACATACTTGTAAACAACGACGAATACTTCTTGTCCTTGGAATACAATCCGCATTTGACTTTAACCTTTGATGGCAAGAAGATTGAAACTAAAGGTACATACTTTTTTCCTTTTATTTCGAGTGGAAGCTCATCTGAGCGAAGCGAAGGTGAGCGTAGCGAAACGAGTTATTGGAAAACAAGCATAAGGTTTTTTTGATGCAAAAGAGATCCTAACTACAGGAGTTTTGCTATATATGGGAGCTCAGTATTATGGAAAGTTGATGCAAAATGTTTCACAAATTCTACCAAAATCTGTGCATAAGAGATTCTCCACTAGACTACTCCACTGCCCCACTAGACCACTCTACTGCCCCACTAAACCACTTCACGCTCCACTCGAACTCCAAAGTTTGCTATTGCGTAGCCATCTAACTTTGGACACCTAGACGATTTTGTATAAATATGCACCTTTGCATCCTTCGCTATGAATCGATTGCTCACTTCGAAAGTTCTAATATTTTATTACATTTTTTAGCTCGAGCTCAAGCTCCTCGCCTCATTTTAGGAAAGTAATAATTGATAGGGTTTGTGATAGGAAATAAAACTTGTACTGTGCTTAAAAAAACTCCAAATTTCAGCTATAGACACATACTTGAATGATTTGACATTGGCCAATGACTCCGAAGTGCTTAAAAATGAAAGCAAAAAAATTAGTGATGTTAAGATACCACTGGACCCGGAAGATCCTGAAAAAACCAGGGAAAGCTGCGAAAATATGCATCCAGAGTGGTTTCGGGGAGTGAAAGCGTGTAAAACAAAGGAAGACTACTTCAATACTAAATTGAGGGGAAGAATCAAAAGTTATATAGGACAGATAACAAAGTTGCTTGAAAAAAAATGGAAAAATACGAAAAATGCCTCTGTTTATGCTGTGGAAATTGATCGGGCCATGAGCGGGCTTGAAACAATCGCAGAGGAAGAAGAACCCAAGCGAAGATATTTTGACAGAAAGTGCAATTTGCCTAGTTTGCGATTTTGCGATGAAATTGGCAAGTTCGAGTGCATAAATCACAGATTTGACAGCCTGGGGCAAGAACACCAATTTCCTTCATGAATTCAGGGAGTGAAGCATACGTGGGGGATAACTTATCTGGACCTGGCTTTTGAGAGGGGGATAGTGTCAAATTTTGGTCGTCTATCCCAAGACAAACCCGGATAGGTGTCTTGACCTGGGGGATTTTGAGAGGAGGGGATAGTCTTGAGCCTCCCCCCCATTGAACACGTATGGAGTGAAGTGTAGGGGACATGTTATTTGAAGATTGACTTCTCGAAAAATGGGGAGAGAAACACATTTAAAACTTTTAAATATTTTCCAAACTTTCAATCGTTCAAGCCGTTCAAGGCATTAATTTGTTAATTGATTTTGACCCCTAAACGAAAAACCGCCCGAAAAATGATTTGAACATGACTTTTAGATTATTCCTGAAGCTGGACGAAATTTGTGTTTTTGCCCCAGTGTGTCTCCAGAATGTATATACGCCCACTTTACAAATCCTTACAGTACCAGGAAAGAAAGATTGCAATTCTGCAAATGGGAGCTGGATCATAAGTAAGGATAATTCGAATCAAATGTGTCTTGTCAACTAAAAACTAAAAAAACCTACCTCATTTTGTTTTAGAATTGAACAAACACGAGGAGACAAGAGCATTGCAGGCGGGATGATTACAGCTATTATGAAGAAAGTGAATGATCCTGAATGGAATGTCAATGTGAACTACTTCTATGAAATTTTGTGTACAATGAACAATCTCAAATTGGTGCACCAGAAGTGTCACGTTAGGAAGGCACACACAGAATGTACAGTAGATCTAACAAAAATCTTGACCAAGGATGCTGTTGTTGGGGCTGCAAAACCCACGAATCGGAAAAGACGCCGAGACCCCAAACACGAACAACGCCCAGCACATGAATACCCAATTAGGAGTAAACAATCGACGAACACTAAACTTGTTCTAGTTAGTCCTGATGACTCGTTCGGCGAAGAGCCTCCTCGGAAAAAAAGCCCTCGGAGACAAAACCAACGCCAAAAAAATGGAGTCACGAATGGGGTCGAAAAATCTGGTGACGAGGTTGTTGATACTGACTGTGGGAACAGTGGAGGTTACCGAGCGAGCCCCAAGGGCAAGGGCAAGGGAAAGCGAAGTGCGAATGTCGAAAAGAAAGACGAACTGAATTGAATTGAGTGCATTAGACCAATAAATCTTTGTCTCTATAATCTCATGTTTCATCCCCTTCTAATAATCATTTCTTACACAATTTTTGTATCACAGGCCACAAGTTCTCCATTTGAATGCTGGACAAAAAAGGCCCAATTGTCACCAAATGTTTGTGCTATTCTATTTGCTGATGAAGATTGCGATTCTTCTTCATACAATGTACCTGAAACTCATGGGAGAACTGTGCAAATACCATGGCAAAAAAGAAATAGTTTTGAATCTTTGATTGTTAACAAAGGATGCATTCTTCAAGTTTTCAAAGATGAATTATGTATGGAAGATAGTTACATATTTTCTGCACCTGACAAACATGAGTATTTGGTAATCAAGGAACTGGAAGACACCAATGCTAGCGATTATGGTAACATTGCATTTTAAAAAAGAGTCACAAGGATGCTAAAATACATTTTGCATTTTTTTAGAAGAAGACATTGAATGTGTCAAATGTTCATGTTTTGTCAGATGGTTTTGGATTCTAAGGTAGAAGCAGACTTGAACCATTGTATTGATATTCTGTAGCAATGTGCACTCATTCTTGTAATACAAGTCATTATTTGGTACACCACATCATTTCATTGATTTTTTAAGGTTACATGAGTTTGAATGTCAGTCTGATTTGAATGCTTCATTTCAAACATGTCAGAAAATAGGAAATGGTATTGGCATGTCTTGAACACTCTAATCACGATTGCTTGTATGATCATTGTTGGAGTTCAATTTCATGCCTGTTGGACCCGATACATAAAGTATCCAAAACTGACAGAAGTCAGTATCCAACATGCTTCAAAGTATCCCACACCTGAAGTTACATTTTGCTTGAGCGACTATGGCAAATTCAATGAAACTTTACCTGTTTGTAACATGAAACCTGAAAATTATTTTCCCAAAACTGAATATCTTCAACCAATTTGGCAAAGTTCTGGAAACGTGTATTTTTGTACCAATGCAACGGAGTTGTATGAAGCATTGATGGTGGACCCCAAATGGTTGCTTCACGAGATGGATGTCAAGTTCTTTGATCCAAATGTCAATGAGTTCTTTCCTTCTGGATCAGAGTTGAAAGGCAATGAATTCTGGAAGTTCAAAGAAGATTTGTATCGTGGACGATGCTACACATTCAATCCACAAATCAAAGTTCCCATTCAAAGGATTGAAACAAGTACTCTGTACCCTGCCAGGTTCTATATTCATCCACCTGGCAACTTTTTTTCCTTGGACTCCAGACTTGAAATTGACTTGGGACGTAGAAATCATGACATTGAAGCTAATGTAGCTTATGAAGTCTTTGAGGGTTTGAATCAAGATGATTGTACAAGTGATCTTGATCGAGACACTTGTATTGATGATTACTTATTTAAGAATTTGACTCAAGAAGTTGGATGTACAACTCCATTTGCTAAAAACCAAACTGTGATTTGCACAGATACAAAGTTAGCATTGAAAGCTTGGAAGATAACCAACGAACTTTTGTTCCGGAATCCAATGGAAATGATGAAACATTGTCCCAAATCCTGTACTCAAGTACAACCAAGTTTTGCAAGCTACAGAGAGTCAAACACAAGTACTTCTGGTTGGAAACACAACCATCTGATTTTGAATTTCAAACAGTTTGTCAAGGTTTCAAAGACGGATTATTCTTACACTTTTCTTTCCTTTTTGGCGGATGTTGGAGCTTTTGTTGCTTTGTTTTTAGGAACATCGGTCAATCAAATTGGATATTATCTTGAAACGATCTGGAATGTCATGAAAAGAAAACTACATTGAATCATATTACCAGGTGACCCAACAAATTCTGAAATGATTATACATGTACTACAAAAAAAAATATTAAGAAAAAAATCAATTTTGACAATTTTGAATTTTTGCGCCAAGAATTGTCAAAATTCGGAAGCTTAAAGACTAAAAACAGAGAGGTCAAACATTCTTTATTGAGGATTAGCCAAGTTTTTTCATTACAACAGCTTTTGCAATGGCTCTTGTGATAGGACCAGGCATCAATCCAGCAACTTTATTGGCAGCTTCTTCTACAGCTTTGACTTTAGGGTCCTGAAATTGTCCTTGCTTCGCCCCCTTTCTGGATGCTTTTGGTTTGCTTGGAGCCAAGGCTTTACGCACCAAACCTCCACCCAATGCTGTGGCTGCGCCGGTCACTACAGCAGTACCAGCTGTGGCAGCCAATGCGGTTCCAGTAATCGCGGTTCCAGTAATCATCTGAAAATCAAAATTATGCACTAAAAAACACGTACTGAAAGTCTTATGAGTTCTTAGTTCTTACTTTTTGTCCTTATCGCAGTAAAAGAAGACGCAAAACTGAACGGTACTTATCAATATCATAATTATCTTGTGCATCCGGAAATGGACAAGATAACATTCTTGATAGGTTTCGTGAATCTTCTAAAGATATTTGCGACTTTGCCGCAATCAAAACAACAACAAAATCGCCAAAAGAAAAAGCAATGTGACATTTTTGAAATTGGAAATTTCATTCAGAATATATTTACCAATCAAGATGGAGTCTGAAAATCCAAAATCAATAATCAAAGAAAAAATTCCTTGTGAGGAATGCGACAAAACCTTTACTTCTAAAGTAGACATGAACTTACATTTGGAGTCACAGCATTTAGGCATTATACATACCTGTGACCACTGTTTCCATTCTTTCAAATTGGAAAAAATGCTTAAAAGACACATCAGGTTAACCCATCCAAAAGTTCAATTCAAGTGCCAAAAATGCCCTCGCAAGTATCTTTTGGAGTACTTGTTAGAAAACCATGTCAAAGCTGCCCATTTATGGACAATTTTGAATTGTCCCAAATGTGGAGAAACTATGACTAAATCGCAATTAGATGCCCATCAATGTGGAAATATAACCGTAAAAGCAGCTTCGAATAGGTAAAAAATTCGTCAAACTTTGTTTACATTCAAGCAACACAGTGCAAAACTCCTTTCATTTTGATGATTTCCCGAGAAAATTGTAAAGTTTTGTCAAAATTGAATTTTTCGACAAAAATTTGACTTTTCGAATGGTATGAATTGGTGATTTTTTTCCGATTTGAAATTCTGATTTTTCGGGATTTTTCAGACTTACCCTCCAAGAGAAACACTGAACACAAAAACTTTTTGAGACGTTGACAATTCTGTGAATGTTGTGAATGCCCATGGAGGAAACGATTTGACGGCCAATGCACCATATTTGCCTGCGTATAACGCTTTGTGTATGACTACACCAGCTTGATTCCTCCATCCGGATTCCATGACTTCTTCTGATTTTTCAGCTCAGTTTTGTTTACATTTTGTGTCATGGATGAGAAGAGAGGGTGCGTTACCTCAAAAGAGAAAATACCAGCAGGCTTGACTTTTGTTATTGTTGAGCACCAACCGCGCAAATTCAGCTTTGAAGAATTTTGGAATCAATTTTGTCCGCGTCCGCGTCGCAAACAAAAGTGAAGTCCGGCGTCAGGTGTACTTGTCATTCATATTTTCGATTTTAGACAGAATGTTAACTCGAAAAGACTTGTATTTAGAAGTCCAAAGAGTGACCAAAGCAAAACCGGGTAAGCTAAAATTCGCTTTTACAATTTCTTACGAGTTGATCAAAAATTTTCCAACCAAGAAAAATCGTGAAAATACCGTGGTCTTAGGCTAGCATACCGTAAAATACTTCAATTTCACGAGTTATAGAATGTAAACAATCATTTCTATTTTACAGGATCTCCGGAATATTCTTCAGAAGTGCTACGAATACTATACCAAATTCACCGAATTTACTTCAAAACTCTTGGATTGACATTAAAAGAAGGGAATTTTAAAATCAACAAAGTCGTCCAAGACTTTGTTGATTACTTTAACACTTCAGTTGGAAAATGGTCAAATGGCGGGACCAATGGAAAGGCAATGTTGAAGAGGCATTCCACGTTCTTTGAAATCTCCATTGACTTTACAAATCAACAAGCTAAATTCTTCAATCCTAAAGAATTGACGATCAACGATGATTCCTATGAAAGATTCATTTCTAAAGCCAATTTGCAAAGTCCAGTGCTTACAAGGCGTGATTTATACAATGAAATTGAGAAAGCATCAATAGCCAAACCAACTTGGAAACAATACGAAAAAGACACTTTTCAAGTCTTGTTTGAAATCCACCGAGTGTTCTTCAAATCCCAAAACAAATTCTTGGAATTTGAAAAGTTTATTGAAAACAGGGCAGTTGGTGTTTTTGTTCAAACTTTTATCAACACTTTAAGGAAAATGTACCCGACGTTAAGTCGAAGTGGGCCGAAATGGGCCTTCAAACAACATAAAGTGTTTTTCAATACCAAAATTGACTTTTCGCTCCAAAACTTCTTTGAAGAGATCTCAGATGAACCCTTCATTGAAAATGAAGAAATCCAAAAAATATGTCAGATGTCTTCAATTGAAACAATAGATCAAAACCAATCTTCAGAAGAATTGAAATCAATTGAAGAAAATTCAACTAAACGAAGGAGAACAAGAAAACAAATCAATTACAGTCTTTTGAATGAATCCGGAGTCGTTGAAGAGCATCAAACTGAAGAAATTGTACTGCAACCAATGGAAGAAGAAACCCCAACAGAAACAGTAAAAACATTTGTGTTGACATCAATAGAGAAAAATCCAACCTTAGCAATGCAACTCAAAAGTTTCATTGAAAATTATAGTGAATTTGAAAGAGATGCTATGCTTCAACAACCATTAATTGACCCATTACAAACTACTGATAATATCAAGGAAGAATTATCAAACTCTTTTGAGATCGAAAATCATGACATTGAATTGATGAAATGATCTATTTTCTTTCAGTTTCAACTATGATTATTACAAGACAAGAATTATTCGAGGAAGTGAAAAAAGGAAGCAAAGCTAAACCAGGAAGTATCAATTTTGGTTTAGAAGCGTTGAAAATTCTCTATGCATTGCATCATTCCTACTTTGAAAGCCAAGGTTTGTTCCTCAATGAAGACAAATTCAAAGCTAACCATGTTGTCATCAAGGCTGTCCAACTCTTCAATGACGGATGTGCACAACGTTGGAAAGGAAAAATTTCACAGAGAGATATGTTTCAAAAACAGAAAAACAAAAAATGGTTCAGTGTTTCACTCAACTTTTCGACTGAAAAAGACAATTTTGAAATGCATTCCGTTGCGGTTCAAGAACAGATTGAAGAAAGCCAAAAACTTTTCAATGAAATGACCAGAAAACATGAAGAAGCTAAAAGAATTCGTGAATCAGGAAAACTTGAAGAAGCTAAAAAAATTCGTGAATCAGTGTCTTCCACTGATGTTTTGATCTTGGCCATAACTCAAGCACTTCGTGAACGTTCAGGTGGTCATTCAAGTGTTGCTGATGTTTTAGAAGCTATCAAAGATAATGAATGTTTAGCTACTCAAGTGACAATGTTCATTGATAATTTGAAGGATGAAAAAAGCTAAAAGAAATTGAGTCAAATACGTTTTATTTTTCTATTTCTTTCAGATACAAAATGATTACAAGACAAGAATTATTCGAGGAAGTGAAAAAAGGAAGTAAAGCTAAACCAGGAAGCAAAGATTTTGGTTTAGAAGCATTGAAAATTCTCTATGCATTGCATCATTCCTACTTTGAAAGCCAAGGTTTGTTTCTCAATGAAGACAAATTCAAAGCTAACCAAGTTGTCATCAAGACTGTCCAACACTTCAATAAAGGATGTGGACAACGTTGGAAAGGACAACATGGAATGAGAGATATGTTTCAACTTCAAAAGAACAAAAAATGGTTTAATGAAACACTCAACTTTTCGACTGAAAAAGACAATTTTGAAATGCATTCTGTTGCGATTCAAGAACAGATTGAAGAAAGCCAAAAACGGTTCGACAAAGTGACCAGAAAACTTGAAGAAGCTAAAAAAATTCGTGAAAATGTGTCTTCTATTGATGTTTTGATTTTGGCCACAACTCAAGCGCTTCGTGAACGTGAAAGGGGAAAATGTTCCGGTGGTCATTCAATGGTTGCTGAAGTTTTAGACAGGATCAAAGATAATGAGTATTTGGCTACTCAAGTGAGAATATTCATTGAGGACAACTTTGATGATTTGGAGGATGAAGAAGCTAAAGAGGAACTTGAAGAGGGTTATGAATAAAGATGTTGTATTTTTTGTACCAAATTGAGTCAGAAAAGTACTTACTTTTT
>LT727944.1:235803-245998 GCA_900157175.1 Oithona nana
AGACTTGAAAAAAATATAAAAAAATTGACTTTTAAAAAAAAAAAAAAAAAAAAAAAAAAAAACTTTTTAGTACATGTACACAATGGAAATGAACCTGAACTGGGCCAATGGCTTTATTTTGCAAGGCAATTGAAAAGGCATTTAGGTCACATTTTCATGCTCATTGCGCATAACACAGCAAATAATCTGAGTTTTCTAATTTTTATTTTGCTTCGTACTTTGAACCAGGTTCTACCAACGTCGAAGACATTCAAGATGAACTGGATGGAATGCTTTTTGGCAAGCATCTTAATTCACCAGATAGTAGTACTGCTGCAAGTACAACGACATCTACCACAACAGAAAAGTCCTATAATCGAGAAGTCAAGAATGTTGATCATCAACATTTTCAGCCAAGGTAAATCATGCTTGAAGATTTTCTTTACTTTTCTTAAAAATTCTTCAATTTTCAGTTTGCCTTTGGATTTGAACCCATCGGAAAGTCAACGACCAAGTCAAGTGAATCAGGCTGTGATTAATGGTGGAGATCGAGCATTTGAATATGATTACACGGATTATGATTTGTATGCTTACGACGATGAAGAAACTGAAAAGTTGAAAAAGGAACATCAATTACAAATGGAGTTACAAAGTATTTTAGACCAGATGAATTCAATGAACACTACCACCGAAACGCCATTACCTACAGCTGTAAGTCTAATTAGTTTCACCTAAAAATTGACTAGCCCTTGAACGTGAACTTTACTAATGGATGAACACAAAAAAGAGGTTAATTGTCATTTCTTACCTTCTTTTACTCCTTTTGATGTTTGAAATTCAAACTTACCCGTCGTTTTTCACTTGTTTATTTATTTTTTGCGCCTTTTTTCTCACTTCTCAGTTTTGTTTTCATTTTAGAATTTATTTCCCGAATATATTCAGAAAATGCCGCAAAACCAAACAGTAAATAAATTGACATCTGGTAACACTGTGTTGTTGTATGTAAACAAATCTCAATTTTCAGCTTTTCAAAATGTAAGTAATTCGATTTTAATCTTCGTATTTCAGGAACCTCAACGTATGGTACGTAGACCAGGAGCAAATGGAGGAGGTCTTCGACGTCGAAAAATACAAAACGGAGGTGGAGGAATCCGCAAGCGTCCGTATTTCGAAGACGTTTCATCTATCAACTTTGGCGACTACTCTTACACAGATCCTACTTCAAGTTCAAATAATCGCCGAGTATCAAGCATTGACTCAGATGATTACTTCTACAACGGTCCCGGAATCCGTGACATTCCCGGACGTATCCAGGATTTTATTCCCAATACTGCAAGAGATGGAAGTTTTGGTGGAAGTTTCAATGGATTATTGAAAAGGCCGACAAAGAAGAAAAGTAGTGATTGTGATTATTACACTGACAGTCTTTGTTTGGAAGTGTCAGATTATCCGAGGTAAGTTTTGCAGTTTTTCCAAGACGACCTTGCTCAAGACATAATTTGACAATTTCGTCAAAATCTCCACCTTAACTGTCTTTTAACTCTTGTGCAAAGTCACAGATGTATGATATGCGTTGATTTTTCTTTATTTGTGATGTCTCTTTCTTCATTTTGCAGAAATGAAATTGTGTCCTTGTTGAGCGTCAACCGCAGGATTGGCGCTGATCTCATTGCTGATGTGATTGACCAAAGTGCGGACAACCTCATCGATGGTGTCACTGCAGGTAAGCCTATATTTCAAGACATGTTGTGGTTGAAATCTAAAAAGAAACAAAGATTTCGAAACTTTATTTCTTTACACAAATCACAATTTTTAAGCAAGTTTAAAAAATGTAATTTTCGGATGTTCTGAAGAGAAACTGACGCGTTTTGAATTTTGATGCTTATCATGTCCATTTTGTTTTGTTGGCTTCTTGTCTCTAAATGAATCGCTTTTTGTAGCTCAAGAAAACCGATACACTTTCACTCATTATTATGGTGGAAGAAGGGAAGATGAAGGCAATCACGTCCATCGAGACTTCGCCCAAGATGGTGGATTTCTTTGTCCATCAGGTAACAAAAATTTTTTTTTTTTTTCTATGGAATGTCAAAAGAGTTTCGCAGACAATTTAAAAGAAACATTTCACCTCTTGATTCTGAAGTTGATTTTTGGCGCGAAAATTCAATTGATTCTTATTTTTAAATGAGTTTTTTTGTGAGTCTGCGAGACTTATTTTTCTAGGAACTCTGGAATGTGTATATTTTTTCTAAGAAATTGAGCAATTATTGTTAACTATTCTCGTGTGGTATGCCGTTGCAGAAATTAAATACGCCAAGCCCAAAAGAGGAAAAACGGCTCAAGGGGTGTGGAAAGACATCGTTAATGTTAACGATTACACGCAAACTCTCAGAATGGAGAAATGCATGTGAGTAGTTTTTAAAACAGACTAGTTTTGGTAAAAATGAAATTAATTTTTGTTACTGTAGGAAACCAAATGGTCAATGCAGTTATGTCAGTCATCATTACAAGTCTCAATGCTCGCAAGTTTATAATTACCATCGATTGCTTTCTTGGGATAAGGAACGTGGACTGCATATGGACATTTACAAGGTAACTTAGAATTTTTAGGTATCGATTTTTGTTACCATTAGAATTGCCTTTTGTTTAAACAAAACTTGACAAGAAAGTCATACTTTACTTGTTGACATTTCCTTAAACAAACTTGGTCTTTGACGTCAGTAAAGTAATGTATTTCAGAGGAATAATGAAGAAAATACTTTCCTCGTCTTTTGAAGGAAAGGTTGAATAAACATTTCATAAAAAGACCAAAAGGAAATGCCCAAAAAGATTCCTGAAATTCCGCCCACTTCAGAAATGTAAGAGTGGCCTTCATAAGTGTACTTCTGTTGGTGCTTTGAATAAGAATATTGCATGACATGATTGATTGTCAGTAAGGTTCCTTCATTACTTCCTGTTTTGTTGTCCTTTGAAGGAAAAGGTTCCTTCATGTCCGGATTAAGGATGGATTTCATGGCCGAGGAAACAAACTCTTTGGCCACAAATAGCGTTCGTTCACAAGGTCTGGTACAACCAGTGTAGTTGGCCAAAAAGTTGATACCATTGACTTGAGCCAAACCCAAGTCTTTATACTGGTTGAATGTATTGTTCCCATGCTTTTTTTGGAGGAACTTCATGATACAATTGGTCATGGTCATGGATTCATCAAGGTCATTACTGCATCGTTCAATCCTTTCCTCTCTTTCAAATTCCAATTGAAACATTGTATGGTAATTAGCTTTAACAATAATGGCCCCTTCCTTTCCTGTGTTAACCAAACCTGTCTCGGCATTTTCAATTATGTCAAATGCATAGTTTTCTTCAGCATTTTCAAATCCCTTCAACCAGAGGACAACCACGAACCTATTATCCGGATCATCGCCATTCAGTTCTCCACGTTCGATCTTTTCCTTCCGGATGGACTCTAATGAGATTTCAAGGCAGTATCCTTTGTATTGGTACTCAGCCAAGAAAGTAGATACAAAAGGAGGTTTTAGTGGCCATCTTATTGTTGTATCCGTGAACATGGTTAGGTGATCTGAGCCTACAGCTATATCATAAAGGTAATCTGATACATTAGTATAATATGCCTCTTGTTCTGCTTTGGGATCAATTGTTCCATTCATCTCGGAGGCCTTGATGAATGTTCCAAAAGCTGTTGCATTCTTGATGATTGGATTCCTACAGATGACTAATGTAGGCCACTTGAATGGTTCTTTAAGACCTTTGATATCTTCCAATTTGGTCACAAATAAAGTTGAGCCTTCAAAAAGCTGAATGGTAGGCTTGCTTATCAAGGCAAAGTTGATGGATACAAGAACTAGTAGGACCAACCTATTGATCCATTTCAGTGTGACACCGTTCATGGTAGCTATGTAAGTGAAGTGACTTGACATGTGTCATGGACTTTTATATCATTTGTAGCACCAAAGTAAATACATAAGTGAAAAAATGGGCGGAACTAGAGGTAGGTGGGTTGCCTTATTTTAATGATACGAGGACTAGTAGGACCAACCTATTGATCCATTTCAGTGTGTCACCTTTCATGGTAGATATATGTAAGTGAAGTGAGAAGTGACTTGACATGTGTTTGCTTACTTTTATATCATTTGTGCCACCAAAGTAAATAAGAATGAGCGGAACTAGAGGAACATAAGTCTTTAATGAAGGTTTTAATGAAGGAATTTTGCTTTTAGGTACCGACTTGCTGCTCTTGTCATATCATGGGATACTCATACGTCTACCCACCACTAAGCAGTTCAGCAGCAGCCAAAACTGGAGCCATTGACTTACAGCAACCTTTACCTACCTCACCACCTGCTCTAATCTCCAGTCAATCCAAACCTAAACCATCCAAATCACTATTACCCAAACTCAATGCTCCTTCAGTCAAGAATTTCTTGGACAATATTGGCAACACTTTTAACTTCGCTGGAAGGAATCGCAATGAACCTGAGCAACAACCATCCTCAGAAATGTCGAGTAGACCATCAAAACCAGTACCACAAAGGGTCCGGAAGAGGCCAAATCAGTTGAGGAGACGTGCTCAAGCTAATTTACCAAGACGTAGGATGGATCCTGGTATGCGGAAAAATATTCATAACAGGTAAGAATTTGAATTTTCGCGCCAAAAAAAATGATCCAACAAAAAATCTTTATAGGTTAAAAGACATGACACTTTTGGGTTCAGAAGCTCGTGAAGCCTTTGTTCCTGCACCTGAAGACTTCACCGATGACATTGCAGCTCACAGATATGAAGAATTTGAATTTGAGGATGATTATGATAGTCGTGCTGGTAAAAGTGGCGAAGGTCTTGACAAAATAGAAGGCAAAGCTTTAGACGAAGGAATTGAATTACCAGCAGTCGAAGAAGAAATCACAAAAGTTGAGAAGAAAACAGAAGTTGAAGAATCATCATCATCGACAAAAGACCAATCTGTAAATTATGGTTATCATCCAATTATTGACTTTTTTGGTAATTTCAGATTTGATACTGCATAATTGAATCAAAAAATTGTCATTTTTGTTATATAGAAGTTTTAAAATGTTCAAAATAAACTGATTTTTATTCAGTTCTTGATTTCAAAGTTTAGCTTGGCCAAATTGGGCCATTTTGTTGTTCATTGGTCTGGATCCTTTAGGAGTTCTCAAGAAAGCGGCAATTCGAGGCAACGTTTCGATGCGTTTGATGAATGCAACCAGGTTAGGATACTTGTTGACAACTGCAGGTGCCAAAAGACGATGACTATCCAGCATCTCGTACATGTGGAAATCCGGATAAGTCACATAATTGGCAGCGAAGAAACTTCGATTGCCAAGATACTTGGAAAACTTCTCCAAAGTTCCATCCAATTTCTTGACGTACTCATTCTTCAATGAACTAAAGTTGGGATTGTAGCTGAGTCCGACGAAACCATTACGGAAATCCATGGCATTGTCAAGCATGATGTCAACTTGAACTCGATCCTCTTCGGCTTTGCCATCCAACTCAAATTTGCGGCCAAGGTACCTCAAAATGGCATTGGATTGAGTGATCTTGATGTGACCATCGATCAAGTATGGCAGGTTGGGATAATCCAGACCAAGCGTATTTTTCACATTGAGCCATGGTGACAAGTCAAACTTTGGAGCTGGACCACATGCGTATTGCACATCTTTATAGTCTGCTCCAGCATATTCCAAAAGCAAACGAATCGGTTGAGCCAACTGCAAATATTTGTTTAACTGATAGATACTGAATCAACATACAGAAAAGCAGATTTTAGACATTTTTGTAGCCTACATAGCAACAAGTTTTAAAATTCTGAAGATCACTGAATTTTCATTGAATTTTCTGTCCAAATTGTTGATTGTTGATCTTTTTAAAGTTTCAAAATGTTCAACTTACTCCACGAATATCCCAGTATCCTAATTCCATGGGAGCCATAATTGAGGTGTCTAGCTTCTTCGGGATCTATAGAAGAACTGACCCTAGATAATAGACTGTTAGACTAATGCACAGTCAGTAACAGAAATGATAAGAGACTCTTAAAGTTTGCATAAAAAAGAAGAAGTATACTGAATGAACCCTGAAAAGGTTCAAGGAGTGATATTTATTTTCCTTACAATTTCACATTGCCAAATGAGGCCCTTTTGTTGTTCATAGGTCCGGGGCTCCTGTCAGATTTCAAGAACTCGCCAATTTTGGGCAACTTTTCAAAGCGTTCAATAAATGCAACCAGGTTGGCATGCTTGTTGACAAGTTCAGGTGCCAAAAGACGATGACTATAAAGCATCTCGTACATGTGGAAATCCGGAAAAGTCACATAATCAGCAGCAAAGAATTTTCGATCTCCAAGATAAGTGGAAAACTTCTCCAAAGTTCCAGGCAAATTCTTGAGGAAATCCTCTTTCAATGAATCGAACTTGGGATTGTAGCAGAGTCGAACAAATCCATTACGGAAATCCATAGCATTGTCAAGCATGATATCAACTTGAACACGATCCTCTTCAGTCTTTCCATCCAACTCGAACTTGCGGCCAAGGTACCTCAAAATGGCATTGGATTGAGTGATCTTGATGTGACCATCAATCAAATAAGGCAAATTGGGGTAGTCAAATCCCAGCGTATTCTTTACATCAGTCCAGCTGCTTCGGTCAAAATCCGGAGCTGGTCCACAGGAGTATTGTTCATCTTTCCAGTCTGCTCCAGCATACTCCAAAAGCAAACGAATTGGTTGAGCCAACTAAAATTGAAAACATCTGTGTCATTGACTGTTACGATAAAGATTAGGGTTAAGAATGTTTGTGCAGTGATAACTTACTCCTCGAATGTCCCAGTATCCCAAAACGATAGGAGCCATGATGAACTTATGCAACAAATTCTAGGGGCTTCTGAACGAAGGGTCTTCAGATGCTTTTGTGTACAAGCTTTGAGCCGGCAACAGGCATGCGCAGTACAGTCCAGATGCTGCTTAGCAACAAATTCTGCTACATGTAGCAGTGAGCCATGCAGGGAAGGCAGGGGAGTTTAACACACTGTGTTGAGGTTGGGTGACTTTGCTGAGATTCCGTCTTTGTTTTGATTTTTTGAAATCATTGCATTTCTTGAAATGGCATCTGTCAAAGATCCAGATAAGCTTTTACCTGTTACTTTGTTATGTGGATTTCTTGGGGCAGGCAAAACAACATTACTCAAACACATTTTAGAAACCAAACATTCTACTGAAGATTTCAAATGTGCTGTCATCGTCAATGACATGGCTGCTTTGAACATTGACAAAAGTCTTATTGACCAATCAGCATTGGTTCAAAGTGATGAAGTGATTGCCATGCAAAATGGATGCTTTTGTTGTACTCTTCAAAGTGACCTTGTTGAACAAATCATCGGCCTGGCTCAAAAGAAAATGTTCAACTATATGTTGATTGAAGCTTCTGGAGTTTCAGAACCTTCACAAATTGCTCCACTATTTGAACTTTGTGGCGATGAACATGACCATGAAGCTGAGCATCAAGAAGGTCCGGAACTTGGAGAAGTGGCCAGGTTGGACACTTGTGTGACTGTTGTAGATTCTGCTGAATTCTATAGTAATTTAACCAGCATGAAAACCTATGATCAAGAAGAAACCCAAGGATCCATTGCTGAGCTCTTAATGGAACAGGTTGAATATTCCAATGTGGTCATTTTGAACAAGCAAGATATGGTGACTGAAGAACAACAAAGACAGATTTCAGACAGAATTGAACTGTTGAATCCAAAAGCTAAGGTTTTGAAATCTCTGCAAAGCAAGATTGATGTGATGGAAATTTTGAATACTGGCCTCTTTGATAAAGCTGATTTGGAAGAAAACTCATTGATTACCAAAGTAATAGAAGTTGATAATGTTGAAGATTGTTGCATTGAATCCATCGACAAAGGCAGAGAAAAATGTTGCAAGACTAAAGACAAGTTAGTTGATTCAGGTTTGTCTCAAGTTAATTTAGGAGTTCAAGACAACAATCCAAAGTCTTTGACAAGACATGAACTACGATTTGGTATCACTTCTTTTATTTATACATCAAGGAGACCTTTTCATCCTGGAAGATTGTATGACACATTTTTAGGTAAGTCAATAACCATGATGATTGACCTAACTAACCTAACACATTTTAGAACCTTACTTTATGCTTCGATATCACGAGGAAGACAGTTCAGAATACCAACCAAACATAGAAAGTTTACAGAAGAAAGCAAGCATCAAACAAGCATCAAGAATTGAATTCATGGGTGAACTTTTGAGAAGCAAAGGGTTTGTCTGGCTTGCTACCTCACATTATTTCATAGGTGGATGGCAGCAAGCTGGAAATGTTTTAAGGTTTTGCCATTTTGATAACATGAAAATGAAACACAATATTCATTCAATCCAATTTTTCAGACTCGAAGCAGAAGGACCATGGATGGTAGAAAATCCTGAAATGTGGGAAGGTACACCTGAGGAAGAGCTTGTCCGAAAAGAAATGACTAAAGAGAACGGTGAAGAATTTGAGTACGGAGATAGACGTCAAGAATTAGTTTTCATTGGAATGAATCTTAACCATGAAAAAATTCAAAAAATTCTTGACCATTGCTAAGCTGGAAATGTTTTAAGGTTTTGTCTTTTTATAACATGAAAATGAAACACAATATTCATTCAATCCAAATTTTCAGACTTGAAGCAGAAGGACCATGGATGGTAGAAAATCCTGAAATGTGGGAAGATACACCTGAGGAAGAGCTTGTCCGAAAAGAAATGACTAAAGAGAACGGTGATGAATATGAGTATGGAGATAGACGTCAAGAATTAGTTTTCATTGGGATGAATCTTAACCATGAAAATATTCAAAACATTCTTGACCATTGCTTACTTTCTGACGAAGAAATGGAGTTGAAACCAATGGGATGGTTTGAAAAATGGGACGATATCAACAAAATTAAGTGAGTTTTTTTCTACATTTTATCCTTAACTTTTAATAATATTAAATATTTCAGTTTTTTCGGGATTTTGGAAACCAATGATGATGATCTAGAAGAACCAGACTTTGAATATCAACCAAATCGATATGGAATAATGAGTAAACGTTCAAATACATGAAATTCATCAGAACTTTTATCTTTTAAAAATCTTTTAAAAGTTTCTCACAGATAAAAAGCATTCCAGATTTGCAAGATTTTTTATGCCAAAGTCCCTTGGGATTATGTCCATGTAAATGAACACAACTGTTATTTTGACTTAGTTCTTCTTCACTTTGATCGTTATTCCAATAATGAAACGGAACGTTAGTTTCATCTGAAACGTATTTCAAAGTTCCATTTCCAAGGTATCGAACTCCAATGTAAGCATCTTGATTGACATTGCCTCTGATTTGCAAGTAATATTGTAATAAATCACTGTCACATTTCGTCATTGGTTCCGCAACTTTTGCATTGATACTCTCGCAACTTTCTTTGGCGGATCCAAAAGATCTGGCCCAGCCCATGATCCGGACGCATTTGCCATTCATGTATGCCCAAGCCCAACCCGGGCATATCTCTCCTTTGTCATCCTAAACAGAATCCACAGTGTATGGAAATCACCAAAAATGTCTCAATTTACCTGTATTTGTGATAGAACATTTTGTTTATGGATGGCGCACGTCAATTCTTCCACTGCTTGAGTGTTTGCTTCAATCTTTGACACAATCTAAAATTTTACGTGTTGAAAATATTGAAGTGATTTATTTTTGCGTACTTTTTAACTTACTGTGTCTGTATTTGCAATGTTGAAATCAAACTGGGGAGGAATTTGATTTATGATGTCTTCTCCATTGGCTAAAATGGTTGTCAAAATCAAAAATATTGTTATGAACTGAAACATTGCTCTATGTATAAGTGGCAAAAAGTGGCAAAAGACTAGTTTTGATCTAGTTCAAATTGTTTAGTGTAAATATTTACAAGAATTGTGCTACGCAACAATCATGATCTAAACATGAATGCCTTTCACAAAGGAATGTAAAATTAACTAAAACGAGACATCAGGTTCAAAAATAGGTTTGGATAGGACCTGTTCAAGATACTTTCAAAAAGTATCTAGATACAGATACTTTTAAGATACTCTCCGAAAAAAGTATCTAGATACAGATACAAGATGCACTATCTAGATACATATGCTTAAGATACTCTCCGAAAAAAGTATCTAGATACAGA